>JACEII010000015.1:110305-172243 GCA_014332785.1 Antheraea mylitta
TAATTGTTATAAGCAATATATATACACAAGTATAACTACATAGTTATATTTTCATAGATATCTATCTAGTATAGGAATAGGTTATGTATTTGAACTTGTTTTCAAATGAAATGTCAAAAAAGAAATAAAAATGTTTATTAAGAAATAATTGGAGTACAAAATGTACTTCGCTGCCTACAATACAGGGGGCCTAGCCAAGTTGCTTATCTACAATCAATAGAAAACGGAAAATGTATGGAGATGACATATCTGAACGCTATGATAATCACGTTATATAGCAACTTGATTGGCCCCCAGATTATACTACCTAGTTCTTAAAGTAATCAGTCATTTTAACCTGTTTTTTAAGCCCAGTCTCAAATATGTTTTTCATTTTACTTTTCATACTCCTCAAGGTATGATCGATGATAAAGGTATCATCAGTATTAAACTGGTCGCTAAAGACAACAAATTTTTACAAAACTGTTATATCAGTTAGCGCACTGAACAATATGTGTGAATTATTAAAGGTCTATTTGACCTTCAGGAAGAGGTTCGGATGGGGTAGGAGAGAGTGCGTAGGTCTAAATAGTCCTTCAATGCTAAGTAATAAGATCTAAAAACGTTCGTATTGTTTTATTTTGCTGGGCCAAGTAAACGGTTGGTCGTTATAGTAGATGAATATCGATAGTTTCGACGTTGTAAGCAGTATGTCGCTATATCCGATGTTGTTTGACGGTATGTTTACTGAATAGTTTACTAGAGATTCGGCCGGGACCTTACACTCTGGTTGTAATAACCGGTCGGTCGTTGTAAACGATGTCGTTCTAATCGGTTTTCACTGTATATACATTTCTCGCTATTCAATTGACTTTATTGAATCTTCATTGAATCAAAAAATTGCAAACTTTATTTTTGCAATTTTTTCAAAAGCATCAACTTTAGGGCAACATTTTATAAGAGCTATTTTGTAGAAAATTTAATTTTCTGTAAAAAAAAGTTTAACTGAAAGCCATAGAACTTACAAATTACTAGATACATTTCATTAATCCCCTATTAACCCCATCTGTATAAACATAATATTCAAATTGTTTTGTAGACCACTCGTTCTAGTGTTATGCAACACGTGCCGATAACCTAAGGCCCTTGATAAATGCCGCCATACATACCGCGCCTGCACCTAGTTGAATTTTTGTTTTTAATAAAAATGAATATTTACGTAATAAAATAAATAAACAGACATTATATAGCTGATTCCTGTTCTTTAATGCATATAACTTATACAAAACATTTTCGATGTTTCACATCTGTCAGGCGTCCCGTGACGGCTCAATTTTTTATATATATGAAGAAATTATACCTTTTGTCCTGGTTTGGTGTCGTCATCGTCCCATTCCGTATCGCTATCGATGAGCTCGTAGCCCTGTGCGGTCACGTCACCGAGAGGCCCGTATCGGTCCGGCACCCAGTGCGTTAGGAACTTGAAAAGTTCGTCCACCCTGCAGACAACGTATTCATACACTTATAGCGTGACCGCAACCACTGTACAGCGCCTTAGGGATACGCGGGGAGGTGGAGAGAAAAATCATGAATTCACATGAGATTGGTAGTGTCAGATAAATCTTACGATATCAAAGCACAATTCTTTAAAACTGTATATTTATGATTACAATTATATACAAATCCCTGTTTTTGCCCAATATTATTTTTAAATAAGTACAAATAAAAAACCAGTATAGATGAAATGATTCTTTAATTCTTGGAAATATCCAATCTTTAACAATATATATGTATATATATTTTTAAATTATCTTTGTCTGCTTTTCTTTTCTTAAAATATTTAGGCGCTTTGAAAATAACAGTCTTGATATCTCGAAATAACGCACGACCCACCTTTAGATATTCTATCTCAAGTGCGTCTGACACGGACAGTCCGTTTGCCCCTCGTCTCACCTCTCGCGTACCTATGGCGCGGTATAGCGGTTGCGGTCAGACTATACCTACCATAATACTCTTTGATTCTACCATTTATCTAATTATGTATAATATATGAATAATTATGGATAAACAAACATATTATGGATAAAAAAATTATATAGTTCTTTTGATGAAATTAATGGTGTTCAGATATTTACAAATTAATTATCCAATTTCAATTAATATTTATTCCAATTTCTGATTAGCTTTCTTTGAGGGCGAGGGGGAGAGGTGGGTAATGTATAAAGTTTCCCACCTGTTTCTGGGTATGCCGAACCAGTACTCGGGCTTCATACGCTTGCGGCCGTAGGACATGAGCGGTGTTGTGCGCGGCAGCGGGCGCCCGGCCGGCTTGCCCATACGCAGGCGCAGGTACAGCGGCGGATCCTCACTCGCACGGGCCGGCCGCGGGATCAATTCTGACAATACCATACATTTTATATTATGTATGACATTCTAGAATATCTATTCAGTACACTAATTACAGGTCAAGATCATAGTTATTCCATACATTTTATATTATGTATGACATTCTAGAATATTTATTCAGTACACTAATTACAGGTCAAGACCATAGTTATTGGTGGACATTTCTGATAGATGATATTATAATTAATACTTTACCTACATGATATTTTGACATAACAAATAGCACGACAACGCACACATAAGTAATCTGTCTTAGATAAAATGTAGAAGTAAGATGGCATATTCTCAATTGGTGAAAAACAAATAGTTCTATGTTGCTTAGATACGGATGGATTGACGGGCGGTCACCAAAATAAGCTAGCTAGCCAAGTTTTAACAAGGCGCTGTCAATACTAACATCATTGTTTTCGATATTATTGTTCTTTAGTTTTTAGAAATTTTCAAAATTTCCAGAAACAAAGGGTAGATATTCCGTTAAAAAAAAATCTGCAAACCAGTATATATATTTTTACATATATCGTTCGTGTCTTATACGTTCGCTCATGCTTCTGCAGATACAGTAAATATCAATGTAAAACTGGTGGTGTGCGAGTCGAAACATTAAATGCGTATTTTTCGTGTAGTCTAATAATGTACTTTCATGAAAAAGTGAACGAAGTGACGAGCAAATCTAGTAAAGTATAAATCCTTTCCTTTAAATGATATATTGCTAATTATATGCCGATTTGTATCTTCGCATTCTATAAAAATGACTGCCGTCAGGTTAAGAAAATAGAATGAGTTTTAAGGGAGCGTTACGTTAAACCTTCTATTAATGACATTAAATTAGAAAACACTAACTGTCAAAAGAAGCGAAGAGATCTGGCATATCGTCGACGGAGACCATGCTGCGGTAGTCGAGACGAGGTTGCGTCGCGCCCGGTGTGGACTTGCTTGGAGCACGACCGAACCCGCCCAGAGAACTGCGTCTAAGCACGAATATATACCAATTTCAATTTTATGGACGTTATACTACGTTAGGAAATTACGTCTGTCTTTATTATCCATCAGAATCCTTTGTTTTTACATAGGTGTATTCAATGTAAAAATAGATTAATCTGTAGAGAAATTGTTAAACGAACCAATTTTTTTTTAAATCATACATATTAAAGAAGCGATGGTCGAATCGTTAAGACCAATCGACACAATCCAAGACATATTTACGGGATTCTAATAATAAATATTACTATTGTTTAACTGTGTAGGGAAATTTCGTAACCTTGTTATCAGAATTTCTTAGAATCGGATGCAAATACATATACATTTGTCTAAATAATAATGTAAATATTTTAAGCATAGTTAAATCGTAGACAGAAGATCAAAAATTGATTAAATACCGATGTAATATAACATTGGATTATCACTTATCAGTTTTTAATCAGACATTATTATCACAGATAAATTATTTTTGAAAGACCTAATAAACCTATTTATAAGCAAATAGAATAACCTTATCTTCAAAAAGCGGTTTCTTTAAAATATAATTATACATAAGGTAATTTATATACGAATAATGCCTCACTTACCAAATCGATTAACTACGTACAACAAAAAGCTAATAAAAGCGATTACATAGTATACATTGTCCTAAAACATCCTTTTGAGTTGTAGTCCAGTGAAACTGTTAAGGCCTTGTTGCTAGGTCAATAGTGTAGTCAGTTCGAAGATAAAAACAACCATTAAGTTATAAAATATCATATAAACATTTACATGCTGTGTTCGGCAGATGTATCTTTTATCCGATGTCATAAGTATAAAATGGAATATCCTCAGGATTAATCAGTTTGTAATAAGTAACCAAATTTAATATTTAGATATATATTATATTTTATTTCAGAAAAAAATATGCGCAATTTTTATTAGCCTTTATGCTAACTTTGTAAATAATATTCTAAATACGAATGAGAGTTTGTTTGCTACGCTTTAACCGATCGTCATAAAATGTTGTAAAAAAGTACAGAGAATAACATAGGGTGGGTACTTTTATTCACAAAAAAGTACTCTTCCGAATGATAGGACAAATCTACATTAACAAGAGCGAAGCCACGAACGAGAGCTAGTGTTGCTTTAAATTACTAATTTAATTTATATCATTAATGTATTTGGTGAATTTGGTTGGTAAAATGATAATTTATTAGTACCTCGTTTACGGATAGCTTGGACTGAAAGTGGTTAATTTTTTAATACTACATTTTTTAATATCTCATATTGCATTAGAAGTTTTCAAATTACTTAATATAAGATAATGCAAATAGTAAAGAGTTATACTAGGCGCTGGAGAGGGTCATCGCTTCCCGAGTCGTTCAGCACCTGGAGGCAGCGGGGCCGAACTTATCGGACGCGCAATACAGCTTCCGGGCAGGGCGTTCCACAGTGAACGCCCTGTACCTCCTAAAGTCGCTGTCGACGGAGGCGACCTCCCAAGGGGAGAGGGTCTTGTCGGTGTCTTTAGACATCGCCAACGTCTTCAACAGCCTGCCGCACGGTGTTATACGGAAGGCTCTCCGGTATTTCGGAGTGCCCCAGTACCTGCGGCCGCTGTGGGAGGCGTACTTGGAGGACAGGGAGGTCGCCTACGTTGACGGCGACGGGTGGATGGTCCGGCGGGCCACAAGGCCCCCGGGTTCCACAGGGGTCGGTACTGGGGCCGCTCCTGTGGAACATGGGCTACGACTGGGTGCTCCGCAACGCGCTCCCGTATGGAGCACGACTAATTTGCTATGCGGATGACACCCTTCTCGTAGCCCGGGGGGGAGAATAGAGGGAGGTGGAACGCCTGGCAACGATGGCCACAACCTCGTGGTCAAGCGCATAAGGAGGTTAGGCCTCAGGGTGGCCCTCGGGAAGACCGAGGCCATACTCTTTCATGGGCCTCGGCAGGGGCCACCACCTGGGGCCCACATAATGGTGGAGCGCGCCCGGATCAGGGTGGGGACCCACATGAAGTACTTGAACCTCACCCTGGACGGGCGCTGGTGGTTCTATGGTTCTATGGTGGTGTCTATTTTTCGGGGCTCAGGCCGCGAATCGCGGGGGCGGCGTCGGCACTTTGCCGGTTGCTCCCCAATATTGGGTGCCGACGACTATTTATGGGAGTCCTGCGAGCGATAGCCGCCTACGGGGCACCGGTCTGGACAGACGCCCTCGGTGACGCGAAGATGCGCGCGCTGCACAGTGCGCAGCGCACTGTGGGCGATCCAGGCGTACCGGACGGGGTCTTCGGCGGCGGCCTTTATGCTCGCCGGCTCCCTTCCTTGGGAGCTGGAGATAAGAGTTCTGGCCGCCGTGTATGAATTCACGGCGGCGAGGAAATGTAGAGGGGAGCCTCTGGCTCCCAGGGAAATAGAGATCAAAAGGCAGGAGTTGCGGGAGGAGACGGTAGAGCGGTGGATGCAGGACCTGGCGGACACGCGCTTCGAGACGTACACCGTCGACGCCATCCGCCCGGTCCTGCGGGAGTGGATTGGGAGGAGATGGGGCTCCCTGTCGTTCAGGCTGGTGCAGGTGCTGACCGGACACGGTTGTTTCGGGTGGTACCTGTACCGGATCGCTCGCAAGGAGCCGATCGCCGCTTGCCATGAGTGCGGCGCTGAGGAGGATACTGCGCAGCACACTCTCTCTGAGTGTGTTGCGTGAGAGGTGGAGCGCCGTACTCTGGCGGCGGTGGTGGGGGAGAATTTGTCGCTGCCGAGCGTGGTCAAAACATTGGCGTTTAATTTTGTTCAACCTTATTTAAGAAAAATAATTCCGAATGTATACAAATAGGGACATAAAAAATAGACATCATCATCAGAAACGCATACATATATTTATACCAGTCAGGACCTGTGAAAGTATTATCAATATTAGACAAAAGTACGTACAACATTCATATGTACGACATTATCAGCCATACTTATAAACGTTGATTAAACATAAGCATTGCTGATTTATAACTGTTTTCTTTTCGCATTGTGGATTAAACAAAGATAGATAATTTAATTGGTGTTTCAATTTTGTTAATTTTTTATAAATGAAGTCGTATAACTATACAACTAAGGACTGCAATCGTACCACGTGTGGGATCTTATTATCTTTATAAGCCATGTTCAATAGCTGTCGGAACCGCATAAGAACCTCGTTTCATGTTATCTCGCTTACGTGTTCGGTTTAATCGAAACAAAAGAAATTACTATTGCAATAGGAAATGAGAATAAAAACAATGCACGATAAACGAATAGTCACGTGCGATTCCATTAAATATATGTTGTTTGGAAAAATAATGAATTAAACACATTATGATAGCCTTATTTATGATGTTATACAAATTAAAATATTGCAATTTAAAATGTAAATCTATAAAATTATATTTTATTACTTATAAAGTACTTATATAGTAATAGCTGACCCGTGCAACTTCGTCTGCACCAAATTCGTTATCACTGGTTTCAATTGTATTTTTAAAAGCGATAAAATTGAATAAAACTGATACCCGATTGCAGCCACAACTACCGTTTCCAATTGTGAATCCTAACTATCCCCGGTCTCACTCAAATATACCCAGATTACATGTGATTTTTTATGTAAAACATCTATAGGCGCACCCTAAACTTAAATCGGCCATGGCGACGTTCGTGGTGATTACACACAAACCTCGTATTAACGACCCTATCAGTAACGCATAAGATTCAAATTATTTTTCTAAACTATTATAATAAAGAGGAATCGTAGTATTTTTGTATGTTAGTTACGAATAAAGTCAAACTACTGGACGGATTTCGATAATTCGTTTACCATTAGAATGCTACATTATCCCTTAGTAACATACCGGATTAGACCTCCCATTAGGTTCGATCCCTCGGTAGGGAGCCCTTGAGTGCGTTGCTTGCGCGATACGGTGACACACAAATATACATCACTGCTACAACACTACACGATCACCCCCACACACGTGCACGCCTACACGCTTACACATGAAAGTGGAAGGGTTTACTTATTCCCCTTATCGAACTGAAAAACTCTCAATTTTCCGATAATAAATATATGGAGGAGTTGTTGAGGCGTGTATGCTTGGTACACATATACGTTTCAACAACTCGTACATATATAAATAGTTAGCTAGGTTGGCTAAGATAGGTCGCGATTTTGTATGCAACAGGCAACAGCCAAGCCGAGGTGTGCCGTGCACCCTTGAGCTGGTTGCCAAAATAAAATCGGATGAGCGCCTTAAGCGCTCGCCTTAGTAGTCCGGTGAAGCTGTTAAGACCTTGCTGGGTCAATAGCGTAGACATTTCGAAAAAAACCCTTAGTAACATAGGCTATATTTATTTTTTAGAAAAAAATTGGGATTTCTACTAAAATTGCAATAATGTAATCAAAGGTATGAAAAAAATTTGGCATAAAATGTATTTCACCGCATGCGCCCCGATAACTATGAATGATAGAACAAAAATATGTTCTACAATATTAAAGAACATATTATTATCTATAAAAAAACCTCGCGGCAGCATACATATGTCTATACCTAAAAGTAAAGTCTATACTCAAAAACCTTTACAACCCTACTTGTATAATTGTAAGATTCAAATTGTTTCTATTTAATATTATGTAACGTCACAATAATGTCAGAGAGACGCGTGGATAGAAATGTTTTGTCGTCAACGTCGACCGGTTCATGTCCGATCTCACCAAAGTTAAGCAATGTCGGGCGTGGTCAGTGCTTGGATGGGTGACCGCCTGGAGATATTGCGTGATGTTAGCTTTTTACGGGTCAAATTAATCTTCAGTAATTTTTTTAATGTATAGATAGGTATATGTATTTTTTATATTTTTAAATTAGGTGTAATATAATATTTTTATAATATTACGGAATTGGTTTTTTTTAATCTTACTAATATACATATACACTGGCCAAAGTCTGACCTACGTACATCCAAAAATTACTCGATAGATTTCAATTACATGTTTTTATTTTTAAAAGAGAGGAGGCTTATTTTCTGCATTAGGTCGAGAAGAGCTGCCAGTGATGATGATGATGAAGATTATGGTTTTTTGTGACGTTACATTTCCGAAGCTACAGGTTATAATACGAACTTTGCACTATTGACGAAGTACTCAAAAACATCTGCAACTCTATCCGTATAAACATAACATTCAAATTGCTTTGTCGAACACTCGTCGTACCAGTATTACACGGCATGCACAAAGGGCGCCCTTTGACATACCGCCAAACACACCGCGCTTGCACCTTTCACTGATTTCTTTGTTACTATTTAATTAGACAATTGACTGTCACGGATTAAACTACGCATTTTTAACGCTATTTATAAATTATGAAACACCCTTCGCAGTTGTGAATGTAACCAGTGTTTTAATTTAAAATATGTCGGACAGCGATAATTTCGGAACTGAAAGTATGCACCCTTCTACAAAGAAAGTAAAATCACACTATGACATATATCTTGATAATGCTATATCTAATACTTTTATAACATACTTCAGTTATCATCGACCAATTCTCACAGTATTAACCAGCTATTCTAAATTTGAAACCCTTGCGTTTTATGGGACAAAAAGTATCCTGGATGTAGCCTTGTAATATCAGTTGTCACTGTGTTAATTTTGGCTTCTATATGGATAACATAGTCTACCTTCATTAAAATTTCCAAAAAATATTGAATGTACAGATTTCGATTTGTTACAGTTTTAATAGTATAGATTAGTTATTAATAATTTTGTGGACGTTTTCGAAGCAGTTGAAATTTTTGAATAAAATTATTATGTAAGCGTAGCCTAGAGGTAAAGTTGGCGGCTCTATACTACTGTCATCATCGACGGGGAGACGGTTCGAACCCCGTCGTTTTTTTTGGTTATCTGTTTTTTTTTATGTAGCCTATATAGCTTGAATTTTTAACTAATCTGTCTGCTGTAAATAGCACAAAGGAAAATTACCAAAATCCATTAAGAATCTCATGAACTACAATTTTTTTCTTTCGTCCGTTATTCTGGAGAACTCCTTGCGTTTTATGGGACAAAGAGTATCCTGGATGTAGTCTTCTAATATTAGTTATCACTGTGTCAAATTTCGTTAAAATTGGTTCAGTACTTTCAGAGTAATTCGGGTTTATATTCTAGACTTTAATCCTTTATCCTGGAGAACCCTTGGCGTTTTATGAGACAAAAAGTATATTTGATGTAATCTCGTAATATTAGCTATCACTATGTCAAGTTTCGTCAAGATTGGTTCAGTAGTTTCAGAGTGATGCGTGTGCATAGGGACAGACAGACAGACAGACAGACAGACAGACAGACAGAAAGACAGACAGACAGACAAAAATTGTAAAAAGATTATTTTTGGCTTCTATATCGATAACATAGCCTATCCTGATTAAAATTTTCAAAAAATATTTAATGTACAGATTTCGACTTGTTACAGTTTTATTATAGTATAGAAGATATTCTTTCTCTTTTCTCTTTGTTGTTATATTTGTGTTGATATTATTATTTAATATGTTAAATGTGACCATAAACTACCAACGGATAGAAAGGTAATAATCTTAAACAATCATCTGTTATATTATACAAAAGGTAAACTTATTAAATAAATATTTCCAATTTATTTGTGGTACTTAAATGACATGTAATTGCAATCTCTAGCAACCATACAAACAATAAAATAACATACTATAATTTGAATATTAAAGATCTTAAAACTGAACATGATGCGGTAGATGAAAAAATCCAGCAGCACACTTATAAAAAGTAAAACATGCTTAAACATAAGTACATCAAACGAAGTGCCAACGAGATAACCTAATGATGTGTATTTAAATGACATTTATCTTGTTTGAAGGGTCTCATGTAATCGAAATGAATCCACAGTCTTTACAATCAACAGGGCCTATCCACGTCTTTAGAGAAAAAAGTTTAAAATGATCATTTTATTGCTACTTCCATATCGTAGTTGTATAGCCACAAAGTGTTGTCTATGGTCGCAATAATTGCAGGTCTTAGAAGATATTATGGCTATTAACATTACAATTTATTGAACTGCGTTACGATAGACGCAAGACGATAACTGAGCCTGCGGTTTTCACACATCAAAGGCACAGTATAAATATGAGAGACAGTATGGAAACTACCTACAATTGCCCGAAAACGGTACGCTCACACAAACATGCGAATTGACGAGAGGTTACAAAAGGTATTCTATGGAAAGCACCGCGAAAACTGCTTAGAAGTCTCGTCGATGAGCGTGTTTGTGTAAGTGTGCTGGTAGGAGCGTTTATAGGTAGTTTCCGTATTGTCTCTTTTATATATACTGTGTCGAAAGAACTTGTAAACGCTAATTTCACGTTATTATTTGAATGAAAAATGCGTGTAGACATTTCTTCGTTATTGTCGGAATTACTTTTGCGGTAGTTTTTAGCGAGACAATTATTCTGACGTTCGTCACGCCGGTATGGGACTAGGAGAGTACGAGTATGAGTGACAATAACAAGTACCAAATGCACTGATTGAATTCCATGACGTATGTTTTATTTATTTGATTCTAATAGAATTCAATATTCATATCAAAATATTCATATTTCAACAATAAATATAAATTTATTCAAATGATGACAATAACTGTTTATTTAAAATCACCATATAGTATTATAAAGTGTAAGATATTTAATTGTACCTAAAATCTTAATCAGCATTTGGTGTCACAAATATAGAGTAAATAAACTTGGTTTAATCGAGGAAATAATCAGTACCCTTGACACGGTATTTGAAAGTAATGATTAACGATATACGCCTATATTAAATCAAATACATTGCTGTTTTCACATTTATACGATGATGATGATAAGCTTTCATATAGTTAGAACATGACGACATTAATTTTAATTAAATACGTTAACCGTTTTAATTAGGGTTTATTTTTTTGATAATTATTGAATAAAGCTCTTAATTTAGAATAATCTGTAATAAACATTACAATTTTACTTTTCATTTTTAATATTTATACATGAACGAATGTACTGTACATAATAAAATCGCCATGATCTAAATCAAGACTGCTCAATTTTTTTATCAGTCGGCCTAATAGATGATTTATACTTTTGGAGGGCTACTAACGTTGTCTGTTTTAATTCATTTAAAGACTTGTGTGCAATAAAAAAACCACTTCCGACTTGCTAAAGCAGGCCATTTAAAAATCGTTAACAGGGAAAAAAATTGAGCAGCCTTGGTTTAAATGTTCGATCGTGAAAGGCATTGCGGAATGGGCACATCGATAATTTTGTAACGTAACGCATTGTCACGTACCCCGGGGCCGAGAACACGTCGTGTGGCGCCTCTTCAGACGGGGTTTTACTCAGGAACAGACCAGTGCCGAACTCCACTAAGTTCATTGGCGAACTTTATACACGAGTGAAACGAGTCGAGTTCCGTATATTTTTTTGTAAATCCCAGTTAGCATCCACGGTAGCAAAGAAAAATTATAGCAACGTTATTTTAGTTTATATACAGCATGAGTATAAACACGTTCGTAATTATTTAATTACGAAAAATCTGTTATATTTAATTGTCTAGTGTTTTGTAAGCGCTGACAATTTAGTTAGCAATTAAGAGTAAATAAAATAAATACTACTTTGTTCTCAGTGTAAAAAAAACCTGGAAATCTTTACAAAATTAAACATATTATATGAACGATTAAAATTAGGTTTAGCTCATTTTGAAGCGTAACGAATCAAATATCACATTCAAAATACTCTTAACTGTTAAGTTTGTTACAGTAAATATAAAGCAAATATTAGAGTTAGTGTACCTGTTGAATACTTTGGAGAAGACACTGGTAGAATTCTGACTGTCAGCCGAGGTCGGCAGCGAGTCCGCCTGGGAGCCGTGCAGAGCGGTCGCTGCGGCTCCCTCCCCAGTCAGACCCTCCACCCATGATAATGGATAAGAAAGCCTCTTCAGCATCTGTTACAAATAAACTATTTCAATAATTAAGCCCGATTATTAATTTATGTACGAGCGTGTACGTATTTACGTGCGAGTACGTATACGCATGTGCGTACACGTATGCGTATTTGTTAATACTGCACCAAGAAGCTAATACTACGTTGTGGTGATCAGAATATACGTGGTGCTAATAAAAATATATTGAGTCTTGAAAATAACATATATCACTTATGTTTTATGACATATCGATATGTGAACAGAAGTTGATGCTGCACGTGTTTGTTAGGCCACCAATATAAGGTTCGGTGGGAGAGCCTACTTAAAAGTCTTGCATATAGGATACAAATCATTGCAGCCCCATAAAACTATTGGACACAATTCAAAATGACCTAAATCAAATTTTAATCGTTTATATAACATGTTTATTTCTTTTAAGATTTCCATATTTTATACACCGGGAACGAAGTTCAAATTTTGCCGTTCATATAATTTTTTTTTTTTTTTTTTTTTAATGATCTTCCTTATTGAGATGTACAAAACTTTAAGATCTTAAAAAATAACGTAAAGTATTACGAACAGCTAAAATTGGATTTAATTTATTTTGAGATGTAACGACACCATTGTTTACTGCAAAACATCGAGCATTAAGTTGAGGTATATCTGAATTGAATATATCGTGATATCGGCTGTGGGTTACCTTATTTTTCTTATCGGGTTTCCCTGGATCGTCCTTCTGGTTTCCGTCGAGTGAGAAGGAGACTGTGGACTTGCGAGGCGCGCGCTCGTTCTCGCCGAGCGGCGGCGCGGATAGAGGCGGCTCGCCGCGCGGCAAGCACACCGGCGGCACCCACTCCGCCGACAGCACTATATCCGCATCGCTGTACACCTGAACACCACAAATATTACATTACATTATTAATCATTCTAGAGACCTCCTTCGAGTTCTCTTGAGAAACCCCAAAGTTCATGGAGTTGTTTCTAGAAAGGAATCATAGATACTTATCAATTTTTAATATTATTCTTATGTGAACTCTTCTGCACGTACGTGAATCACGTTGCTTATTTGCAATTTAAGTTTTATATAAATAATAGTAAGTCAACTTTATGACTGGAAATTGTTTAAATTGGCTTCCATTTGGAGAGACGAACAGATTATAATTTAATTCTTCTAAGATATGAACGAAAAGGTATATTTAAAATATGTTAAGCTTGCTAGCTTGCCATACTAATTAAAGATACAGAGCTTTAAAATAAATAAAGTATACTCAAACTTTTAGGACATACTTATTTAATATAGCGTTAGTATAATAACAATATAATCTATAACTTTGAAAAGATTACAGAGTATTTGTTGATGAATGCAATTCATTTATAAACAACTTAGAATCTGCACTAAGTATGTAATATAAGTGTGAAGAAGGTTCAATTACAATAAGTACTTAAAATTGCCTGACTGATAACTGCACAGAAAAGCCTCATATAACATACGTTGGCACTATGAAAAGATTTTTAAAAATTCACTATTATATAAATAAATACAACGAATGTGTAACATTGTAATAAATATTCAGTGTTGGTAATGTAGCCACTAAAAGGGTCCATATTAAACGCAGAAACTTGTCACACTTCGCTACATCGAAATACTACAAAGATCTTTTAGAAAAGAAACAAATAAATATTTATATTGATGATAACATTTGTACTTCACATGGAGAAAAACATTACAAAACACGGTAAAACTTATCACATAAATAAGTTCAGACACACGTAGTAAATATTCTAAAGTATAGATAAATACCAAACATGTAGATCGAAGAAAACAATTTGAGAATAGTGACACAGATTTAAGATTATAAAAGTACATATTGCAAGAATGACTGCAGTGTTGGAAGAAATCAGACAAGAAATAAAAGTTTCTCGAACGATAAACGAATAGTACGACACCAAAGAAGTGACCACGACCGTAATACATGTACCGGAGACCCAACGCCCACTTCTCACCTCATCACTCGAGGAGACAGACATTTTGTCAACATTACGATGTAAAACTACGAAACATTTTAAAAAGTTTCTTTCGTAGTTCTGATCACATTCCCATTTGTCGTACATCGAAACGTCCTCGCTTGCTTCGTATATAGTGTCTATTTCATGATAATACTCGTCGTGATCGAGTACGTCGTGACCCTATAAAATATTAATTTAGTTTACGACCAGCACACGAGTTAGTAGAGGTTATAGGAAAAAATTATTCGATGTTTCTGATAACGGCTTATGAGAATGAATTACTTTTATGCTCGAGAAATATATACATATAATGTTAATTTGTATTTTTATTGTGTTAAATATAATCATTTTCAAAAATTTAAATACACATGGTGTTGTTATAGATAAATATATAAGGTTTAAAAATAGTTTCATATTTGTACGAAAATTGCATCATGGCTAAAACAGAATTTGGAAAAAAAGATTTTTTTCTTCAATGATCTTATGAAGCTATTTAGATCCTAATTTCTAGAATCTATTAGTAGACACCATAATGTCTTAAAAACTGATAGCGTTCGGTTTAGTGAATCGTAAGATCTTTTTTCTTTTTATTACATAGTAATTTGCTTTTTCCATAAAATCAATTAAATCAGAGATCTGAAACTTTCAGGACCTTAATTTCTTATGCATAACTACACATACCCCAAGTACCAGCTATATATCGTTTTGGTGTCGAATCACTATTCTTAGGCCCCTATGGCTTTTGTAAAATGTAATTGACGTATGAATATTTTTTTCTCCAACTGACTACGCTATTGGCCTGTCAAGGCCTTAACAGCTTCGCAGGGCTACTCTCATGAATACTAACCTTCTTAGCGTTCGTCGGAGTGACGTGCAACAGCGGATCGCGCATATCGATACCCGAGTCGTGGTACGAGAGCTTCACTAAATGACGCGCGTTCTCGACGACGGCTTCGTCCCCTCCCTCCCCGTCACCCTCCCCTTCCCCCTCCCCATCCGCGTCCGCGTCGCCCTCAGCGCCCTCCGAACTGTCGGCGCACGCAGCCGCCTCCAGACTCTCCTCTTTACCATGCGAGGTACTAGACGACACCTAAAATACAAATGATCTTCTCACTATCATTCATTGGCAATATCTATCTAAGACAGTTTGGCTTATGGGTTATATTTTTGAAGTAAAATTTCTTTTCGCACACATTATCTAAAAAAAAATTGGATTTCATTATATATAGCTATTAAAGTTAAAAGAAAACACGATTTTAAGGATTACTACAGATTAAAAAAATCTAGGCGAAATATTATTATTTTTTGTATTTTCTTCTTTACATAAAATGGATAGTTATGATAGCAGATAACACGGTCGAAGTAGCAAGTATTATAAAAATTTCGTATAGTTACCTCGCTACCTTGATCAATGGACATTCTATCTTTGCTTGGAATAGCCCAGTGATGGTCCAGTAAAGATTTCCGCCTCTCCTCTGTTGTTTGTTGCTGTTGAAAATAATAAATAAATAAAACATAACAAAAAATATTTTGCAAACAATTTGAATTTATAAATAATATTATTGTACAGATTTTCATTAAGAGAATTTGTTTATTTTCAGTTAAATTAGTTATTAAGATAATAGACAACACAGACGAAGTCGCAGGAAACAGCTAGGGGGATGTTCAAGTATTATTTAATCAAAATGTATTTATTTCCTGACCGCTCCTTCTCTTAAATCCTCCCCCCCCCCCCCCCCATCATGCTACTGTGAACATTTTTATACCTATTTTTAAATCCGTACTGGTTTCCTTAATTATTCATGGGTTAACATGCGTACATGGGTTAAAAGTTTACAAATGAGGAACTTATAGTATAAAGAGGAATAAACGCGCAATAGTTTAGTTATTTCCTAAAAAACGAATAACCCCTAATGTGTTATAATGTTAGTACATAGTTTAAAGGCTTCTAGTAAAAGAAGATTTAGAAGAACACGGTACCTGTAAAGCGGTGGGTGTGACCAACTCCCTGTCGAAGGCCTTAGGGAAAGCCGCACCGCCGCGATCTTCCGTCTCACCGGAGCCGGGTCGGTCTTCTCCTCCCGCGCCCTCCTCACCCTCGCCGGTAGCTGCCTGCAGCTCGGGGAATGTTTCATCCTGAATTATTTTTTTTTTATATCATAGGAAGCAAACGAACAGGTGGGTCACCTGATGTTAAGTCATCACCGCCATCTATAGACCCTAGCAACACTAGAGGAGTCGCAAGTGCGTTGCCCGCCTGTGTTTGGGCGATGGGGTTATGGAGGAGGAGAGGGAAAGGAGGGACGAAGAGGGAAGGTGGACCTCTAACACTCTCGCTAACCGAACGAAACGCAACAATGCAAGCACTGTTACTTCACATCGGTGTTCTGTGAGTCGGGTGGTAGTACCCCGGGCGAGCCGACCCATTCATGCTGAAACCAGTAATAACTTCAGCGTGGCTCTAACACCAACAAAATACAAATGTAAAAAATCATCATCGTCATCATCCGCCTGTAAGAGACCCACTGCAGGGTCATAGGCCTTTTCCCGAAGGAAGGTATGGGCACAATCAGCACACCAGCCCACGCCGTTTCGGCGTTTTCAAACTCTGAGAAATCATTAGCTCTATTTTTTTTACACATACAGTAAGTAGTACTACAAGAAGATTTCTCAGGTTTAAGTTCCCTCACTATGTTTTCCTTTACCATCGGTCGATAGTGTTACCAATTTAAATTGGTAAATGTACACGAATTGCGAATAATTCGTTCGTATATGCCAGCATTCGAACCTGCGGTAGAACCACTACACCACCCTTTATTGTATGAAATAATAGTCCTTTATCTGTCCTCGGCCATGTCTGTCTGTTTATCTGTTCGCGATAAACTCAAAAACTACTAAACGGATTTTCATGCGGTTTTCACCAGTAGATGAAGTGATTCATGAGAAAGGTTTCATTACATAATTTGCCAAGGTTTTTTATTATCAAGGCGGGATTATATCCGCCAGGCCCGCTAGTTCACTATATTTACTTGTACTAGCTTTTGCTCGCGGATTTTTACTTCGCTCGGGTAGTGTAGATTTAAATGATGTCTCAGGAACAATACTTTTTTATGGATATCCTTTTCTGTACAGCTGACAACATAAACGTAAACTTACAAAAATCTGTCGAGTAGACAGAACGTTAAAAGGGCAAGAGATAAACAAACAAACTCACATTCGCATTTATAACATTAGTCCGAAATAATTAGAAATGTAGTAAATTAAAATATTTCAGAATTCATTATCAATTAATGTGAACAGTATTTATTTATTCTCATAGATTAGGGAGATGATAATTTGCTTTAGCAAACTAATAAATTTGTTACTTACTTTGACTAGAAGGGAATCCTTTCCAGGCGAAAGTTCAGCCTTATTCATGTAGTAGATTTCAGCTTGCTCAGCTCTGTTAAGCAGTATTACACAATTAATGATTTTAAATACATCTATTGTACATTTAGAGAGGTGATTGTTTATTTCAATCGCATAAGAATTGAAATTTAATTCGTCGTACTTAATTGAATGAATCAGGTGTAAGATTAACTACAAAGGTAAAATATTTTTGTGTTCAGTTAAGATTCTAGAGATATCGAAGAGAACTTAGTTATTTATCAATTTTGTTTAAATTAAAAGTTGTTATTAGTCATAAAATACTTACTTATGCGTATTGTTATCAGGTCCGTGGGTTCGCATGTGCGCAATATCGTAAAATATGGCGGCGTTAACAACGTACTCCATGGGCGCAATCACACCGTATGACTCGGGCCCGTGCTCCATTACTAGCAAGTCGGACACGTTCGGATCAAACATCACCGCGTTCGGTGTCACCAGCAGCACGCCTGATACTACCCCCTGAGATAAAAAAAATATTAAAAAAAAACTAAAACATGTTTTTCTAAGAAAACGAACTAAAAAGGAGACAATACTTATTCTATAGGATTTTCATTATATAGAGATGTTCACTAGTAACAGTTAAAAAAATTAAAATAATAATTATCATACCATCAAAATAACATTAATTGATCATTCATTGGTGTAAAATTAAAAATTTACATAAATGTAAAATTCACAAATTTGTAGTCTCCCGCAACATAGTGATTTCGAAATTGTAAAGGTTTGGTTTCAAGAATATAGATGTGTAGAAGTATACCGTATAACTTTATATTTATTTATTTTAGTCTAATTACACTAAGAATACTATATAGACTACATAATATAATGTATACACACAAGTCAGTAATTTATAAAATATAATTTATTGAACTCAAGGACGTCCTCTTTCTATTTCAAAATATTTTAGCGTCTACGCTTTGACCAAAGACTTAGAAGTAAAATGTATTACGTTCGTACTGAATCATGCTAGTTTTAGTAAGTCAAGTCGGCTGAGTGCCTTAAGCGCTCGTCTTAGTAGTTGGGTGAAGCTGTTAAGACCTTGCTAGGTCAATAGCGTTGTCAGTTTGAAAAAAAAAAAAATTAAGTCAACTTAAGGCTGTTGGAAGCAAAAAATATAAAATATGAATGCAAGATGTACATTTATTGAATTTAGCAGTAGTTGAAACTGCGTAACTAATTGTTTTAAAATCCGTGTAATTAAAAACGTCGATAAAAAGTAGTACATTCGATATGTTAACTCTTATACTTAGCTGCTTGTTACCTGCATTTAATTTACAGTAAATCTTATAATTTCCTTATATAATTTATCCTTTTTTTGTATATAGATATGACTAATCGTAATTTATATCCGTTATTTTTGCAAGGATCCGTGAAATTTGATGTTTGGCGTCTTAATTCTATTAATAAAAAATTAGTATACATTTCTGTATTCAGTATTTTTGGCAATCAACGCTTACAAGAATTTTAACGGACTATTTATTTTCTTCTATAGAATAATAGCAGTCATGAAAACGGGAAATACATTTATACAGTATACTTTGCCAGAATAAACGTTTTATGAAATGCCAAAAAAATACCGTGTGCAATCTTTACAATATCTTTACACAACTATCAGAAAAAATAAGCCGAACTGCTAACGTAAGCAGTATATTGTACAAATTTAAAATTGAAGCGGATATTTATTTGAGTAATATTTAAAAAATCCTTTTAAACATTATATACGAGATAAAAAATATGATACATTGATTTTTTGTAATAATGTCATGTACATTGTTGTGAATCTAAACATTGTTATATACATCTATAAAAATGTCATATACATTGTTTTCAATCTTACCTGTCCATCAGTAATGTGCCTGACACTGATCTTGAGGAAGCGCTGCGGTGCGCTACTGCTGCTTGTGGGAGCCTCCGGTGACACTGGTCGCAGGCTATCCAAGATCTCTGTAATTACAATTTCAACAATTTCATTTATCATCTCAAGTACACGTACTTTAGTACAAGAACACGTAATTTAATTAGCTTTTCTACCGTAAATACCTCTTATTATAAACCTTTATATCTAACTATATTCTCAGCTGATGTTAAGATATGATATGACCAAAGGTGATTTTATGGTCATTCATGGCCACTTCCACGTACTTGGTAATCGATTTTCAACTTGATGGTGTCAGCTAATCAGGCAAAATTAAGTCATAAGAACAAACCTTACCAACTTGTTTTGGTTTTATCGCTATATTTTGATTCCAGAAAATCTAAATTCTTGTAGAAATTCGAACTAACATCCATAGATATGGTGGGTGTCAAAGAAGTTACCACCATCGTTGCTTCAAATAATAATCGTGTTATTTATGGAGAAAAATATATATATTCTAAATCAAGCATAACTGCACTATGGCAACCGGATGTAAATCTATATATATAGATACTAGCCCCTGCCCGCGTCTTCGTCCGCATAATAATAGTCCCTTCGGGCTAACCTTGGTGGGTCAATAGCGTAGTCAGATCGAAAAAAAAATCTCAAGAGGGAAAAAAGCCCGATTTTGAAACATTTTTCTTTGGTGCTCCGCTCCTATTAGTCCTAGCGGAATAATATATACACATATATATAACCTTCTTCGCTAAATGAGGTATATAAAACTAAAAGAATTTTTTAGATCGGCTCAGTAGTTCTTGAGATTACCCCTACAACGTCACAAACTCACAGACTCACAAACTTTACCTCTTTATAATATTATGTAGATTTATAGGTCTTTTGGGGATCAGTTACGTCAAAACTACTGCACGTATCAGGACTATGACTATATGCTGCAGAATTTTTCATAGATGATTCTAGAATATTTATTTTTTTTAATTCCATTAACCCTTTGTCATTTTTTTCGGTTTAATTCTGTATACAGCCTTTACTGCCAATAATAACAAAAGAAGCGCATAATGAACTGAGCGAGTATCAACTAGGTAATGTTCATATTATAAATATTTAAAAACAACCAAATCATTACTAAAAAAATCTTAAAACAACAGACGTACGCGGATAATAAACTGTAGATACGAGTATATCATTTAAGATGCTCGAATGCGTCTGCTGACTTAATGTTATGATACCTTTTTTATATGATAATATAATTTATGCGCATAGCTAATCCGTAGGCAACATCTTGCTTCAAAATAAAATACTTAATTGAATTTTCGTTCAATGTCAACAGTCTGAAACAATGTTCAAGTAACGATTTACAAACAGTGCTTATACTTATAACATTTAATTTGAAGTCATTTTTGAAATATTTTGTACTACTTGAAATATGACAAATTTGTCATAATTATGCTCGGCAGGTGTATAAATAAACTGGAACTATTGTTTTGTTGTTGTCATATTATATATTTTTAAATACTGTATGTAATAAGATAGATAATATTTCATATATAATGCGGTAAATTTTACTTTGTTCCGCGATACACTTACGTAAAAACATATGTGACATTGAAAATTTTGTTTTCTTTGCTGTTTCGTGCAACAATACTTTTATTGAAAGAACCATAAAATTATTAGCAACTGTGAATTTATATTACTTTATACGTCATGAGACGTATATTTTTATTCTACAATAGACCTGAGGTTTTGGTGAAGTAACACAATGTAAAAACCCTTTAACAAATTCTAGAAACAACTTATATGAATAGCTTGTTTAAAAGTTTGTATCTATTAGCTATAGTAAATATCCGTATATTATAGGTGTTAGTTTTGAGTGTAAATTTTCTATGCATTCTGTATTATCAACTCGAACCATATCCTGAATTCACATCAGGTGATATTGTAATCAAACAAAGTCTTTAACACAAAAATAAAAGATAACATCTCTGACCTAAAATATACGTCGTTTGTTATTTAGATATCTATCGGCTGTCTAGATATAAATGATTCACTTAAAATGAAAAAATACAATACAATTATGACTCTCATTGGCAATGAAGTTCTCAATAGGTAAAATTACCTTTTTCCTGTGCTGGCTCGTTAACAGCACCTTGTGTTGATTCAGATGTATTGTCGCCACTCTCCGACGGACCGTCAGAATCCTTATCGCCATCTGCAAGCGAATACAACACAATTAAAAAAAAAACATATAACTGTTGTTTGTTTACATTACACGTCACGGATAACATGACCATAATAGTAGTGATAAAATTTTAAAATTAGTAAGCACGCATAACCATTATAATGAGTGTAGATAACACCAACATACCGTGATACCACCGTTTCATGAATTCAAAACTGAACATTGTTAGTTAGTATCGCAACAAGGTCCATTATAACGGGTACTGTTATCGCTTTTGATAAAGCGTACACATATCTTGGAAGCGTTGTCGAGAACCAGGGGATAATACAAGACTCGATTCAAATGCTCCGTGTAATTGGGAACGTAAAACGGAATACAATTAAATAACGAACTAAAATAGAAACAACGTGACACGTCGCGTTCGTTCGGCGTCGCGGCCGCGGCTGTACTCGGGCTGCGATGAGTTTTGCGAGTTGCGTTTCGTTTGACGTGCAAATGGGAGAAAAATTTGTTCCATGACTACGTCACGCATGAATGAATAACATCAAGGTTAGACTTTATTGTCTTGCATTATGCTGTATGCCCGGATAAAACGAAAAATGTTGGTAATGTGTGAACGATCGACATTATTTCATACCATTATCATATTATTCTGTTATATATATATATGTAGTACCTATCTCATTTGTTTTAAAATCACGACCCAATGACTAAGTTCAATAAGCCGGGAATTCCGTTATAATAAGAATTCGTATACACGTATGAAAAAAATATACGCGTAAGTACTGATAAAAATTGTATGCTTGAGTTACAGTTACATACAGTGATTTTCTATTATCATAGCTTAATTTATAGAATTTTCTTTGCAGTAGGTATGCTGTTTTCATTATAGGAAATACGATAAACTTAGTAATACCATAAAAGCGAACGTGAGTATGTTTATATGTTACGTTTTCACGCCTGAACTATGTACTGAACCGATCGCTATGTAATTTTGCATAAACGTTATGCAGGATACAGAACGGAACATAGGGTACCTTTTATACAGAAAAAGGTACTTCTCCCGAGCGATAGGTAAAAATCTATATTAACTCAAGTGAAGTTACAAGCAGAAGCAAGTATCCGACCTTTGTACAAAATAAATACATTAACAATATTAGATCAGTACATAAAAAATAATATTGGTACATATATATCTTGTAAAACTTATTAGATATCTAGTTGACCATTACATTTAAGATAAAGACAAATCAATAAAAAAAAGAAATATTTTTCATTTATGTATTTCCTATCAGCAGGTCTAACGTGTACATTATAACAAGTGCTATATTAATAGTTGAGCCGTAATTGCTTAGTTCTCAAAGCAATTGCTCATTGTTCCAAGCGTAATGTTCGTGAACACTATAACGTATACATGATATATACGTAACTACACCACAAAATGACAAATAAAACACTCGTATTTATTATAACATGAAATTTTGCCACGTACAATTAGAAAAATCGATGTTATGATAAATAACTTTAAAAAAAGGTCTATACTATAGAATCACTCAGTTATCAATTCATAATTAGTTCCGAAAACCTCAATAATAATAATCTATTTGAGAAATAATGGATTAATTATTACGAAAAGCTTTCTTTTTTGTTTATATTAGGTAATATCTGGATGGGTCTGTTCTGTTCTAAAAAATATTATATCTATAGAAAACTATGTATTTCTTTTATATCTATATATTTTGCGCTATAAAGTTTCATAATATTATGAACGAATACAAAGTAGCAGTCTGTGCTTAGTTTCAAATACAACGAAATTATAACTCTTTCTGAAAAACGCCTACCGTTCGCATCCGAGCAATAGTGACGACTAATTGCAAATTTCTGGAGATTAAATTAAATTAGATCTTTTTCTAATTCCCCGATAGTGACTTATTGAATCATAATCGATCAAACAGAAACACTAAAAATTAAAATTTGAGATTTGGGTAAAATATTAACCTTTATGCTGCAGGCATCGTATAAGGGCTTTTTTTTTTAATTCAGCTTTAAGAAGTTGAAATTTGGCAAAGTATATATGGCAAATAGTAATTGTTGTGTCATATTTATTTGAAACTTGATATTGTTGTAATCAATTAATCAATCAATCAAAATCAAAAATACTTTATTCAGTTTAGGCCCTAATAAGGCATTTATGAACATCAAAAACTACTACCGTTTCGGAAACAACCCAGTCATCGAGAATAACCGGCAAGAAATTCGATCTGGTTTATCTTTTTAACAAATATATATATTACTAGCTGACCTGTGCAACTTCGTCTGCACCAAATTGGTAATCACTGGTTTCAATTGCATTTTTAAACGCAAAAAAAAATTAATAAAACTGGTAGCCGATTGCAGCCACAACTACCGCTTCCAATTGTGAATCCAAACTATCCACGGGCTCACTCAAACATATACCCAGATTATATGTGTTTTTTTTTTAATTAGCCTAGAACCCGTGCGTGCCATCTACCAGGTTCAATTAAGATAAAAACTAACCTACATAAAACTAAATAAATGTCTCTACAACTTACTTTATCATAACTATCTTCACTTGTATTAAAACCTTTTTATACTGCATTGTATTGAAGAAAAATATATGAACACCGAGTCGAAGCGTCAAACATCGCGTCGAAGTGTCAAATGTCACTTGCTTGCAACTATTGTCTAAGAGTAAGAAACTGTTGCAAAAACAAATTTTAAATATATTTCCAATATACTCGTATTTTTATAAATAATCTCTGTACCACTCACAACATAGTGCCTATCACCTTTTGGTAATTTATCTATGTTGACATGTTTCTATTGTAGGTTATTCTACGTTGTTATACTGAATATTTGGCATTAAAATAGTGGTCCGATGAAGCTGTTAAGACCTTGCGGGGTCACTAGCGTAGTCATTTTGAAAAAAAAAAATGTCATTAAACTCATAACGTGTATATGTCACACTTGATATTGGCGAAATTGCCTACATAGACAGAGGTCATACCGGAAAGAATCAATCAAGCCAGCTTTATATATTATATTCATCTGAACTACGCCCGAGCTACCTGGCTGCCGGTAAACGTTGCGTTTATTTATGCATATCGTACCTTTACAGACAAAAAAATTGATTTTTAAATAATTTTAGGATGTTTTTTTTTTCACTAACTTTAAAACGTTATTAAAATGGAATTATTATCGAAAGACATTTTTAGTACAAATTTTATCTTTCAGACTAATTCAGTTATTTACTCAACATTTAGATCGATTTATTGCTATATAAATAATATGTGTATAGAATAGCTTAGCTATAGCTACAGTTTAGTGCAGTACTGGCTGCACGATAAAAATAGCGATAATTGGAGCCACATATGTTATCGATGCATATATTTAAGATGGCGTCAGTCCTAAGTCATACATTTACGTTTATCGTTGTTTATTGTATATGGTGAAATCTTATTATCAATAATGTTTAATAAAATGAAATTTGTTCTTTGCTATGGAAAAAAATATTGGTTTGAAATTAATTATTTTTATTTATAAAATATATCAGCGGGCGTATGATTCTTAATAAAAAAATGTCTCTGACTGTGATAAATTCATGTTTTTAAATGCGTTTAAAAGTTACTGAAAAAAAAATGTCCCTAACCTTATTCATAAATCAAAATTAATCAAATTAAAATGTTAAAAATACAACGTTAACCAGCTACCAGGTGTCCTAAATTCTATCTATTGATATATTGATAATTTGTGTAGGTGGTAGAGCCACGCTGAAGCTGTAACTGGTTTCAACATGAATAGGTTGTCTCTTACGGGCTAATACCTCCCTCTCACAGAAAATTGACGTGAAATAACATCGCTTGCGTTGTAGTGTTTCCTTCGGTCAGTGAGAGCGCTGGAGACCTACCTCTCTTTCCCTTTCTTCCTTCTCCTTTCCTTACCCCTCCCCATATACAGGTTGGCAAAGCACTTGCAACACCCCTGGTGTTGCTAGTGTCTATAGACGTGGTGGTCACTTAACATCACGTGACCCACCTGTTCATTTGCCTCCTATGATACAAAAAAATATATATTTATATATTAAAGAACCAGGTATTCTAAAATTCTTGTTATTCTAACGTTGCCGACTCTTGTACTAAGGTGTCGCAAAAGTCTACGCTAACTACAAATTTTTATTTTTCGTTATCCTGGAGAACTCCTTGCGTTGTATGGGAAAAAAAGTATCCTGGATGTAGCCTTGTAATATCAGTTATCACTGTGTTAAGTTTCGTTAAAATTGATTCAGTTAAATAAAGTACTTTCAGAGTAATACGAGTTTAGATTCTAGACTTTAATCCTTTATCCTGGAGAACCTTTTGCGTTTTATGGGACAAAAAATATATTTGATGTAATCTCGTAATATTAGTTATCACTACGTCAAGTTTCGTCAAGATTGGTTCAGTACTTTCAGAGTGATACGTGTTCATATGCACAGACAGACAGACAGACAAAAATTGTAAAAAGATTATTTTTGGCTTCACTATTGATAACATAGTCTACCCTGATTAAAATTTTCAAAAAATATTTAATGTACAGATTTCGACTTGTTACAGTTTTATTATAGTATAGATTTAGACTATAATACATACATGACAGACACGTTTTTAATGGATGCACAGAGATGAGTCAATTCCAGACATCACTATCGTTCACATATTGATCCACACTATAATAGCCTTTTGGTCTCAAAACCCGCTTGACATGGCGCTTAAATTCACAATCCGGCAAATCGGTAATATACTTTGGGACTTTGTTATAGAACCGTACACTATTTCCCAAAAAACTATTACTCGTTTTACTAAGTCTAAAACATGGGATAACCAGTTGGTCACGGTTCCTAGTATTTAGAAATCGTAACTGGCAGTACATGAAAAAGGTAGTTTTAAATTATGTACGTTATCAATTATATTTATTGTTTTTTCTTGTTTTCTGCATGACAATAGTTGATTTATCTCTTCCATAATATACATATATATGTATACATATATTATATATAGACACAAATAATTACAATTATTATTTTCATGTCTGATATACAACAAATATTAGTATATTACAATTAATATATTTTTAGGCGATAGAGCCACGCTGAATTTATTACTGGTTTCAGCATGAATGGGTCGGCTCGCCCGGGGTACTACCACCCACCCGACCCACAGAAACACCGACATGAAGTAATAGTGCTTGCATTGTTGCGTTTCGTTCGATCAGTGACAGTCACCTCGCCTCCTATCTGCCCCTTTCGTCAACCTCACTTTTTTCCCAAAACGCCAAAACGAAAAAAAAGGCTGGCAACGCACTTACGACTCCCTTGGTGTTTGCTAGTATCTATGGACGGAGGTGATTACTCAACATGAGGAGACTCGCTTATTAGGTTGCCTCCTATGATATAAAAAGAAAACATTTCGACACCAATTAATTAAAAATGCTTATTTTAGTGATCACAAAAATTTTACCCGTAAAGATGTGAAAATACATAATGAAACATGAAAATCAAATATCAAAATATCCTTTATTCAATTTAGGCCCTGAGAAGGCGCTTATGAAAGTCAAAGCTACCACCGGTTCGGAAAACAACACAGTCAACGAGAAGAACCGACAAGTAACTCGATCTGGTTAATCAGTTCATGTTACATATTTTTACACAGCATAAATAGTTACAAAGTTTTTAGTGGATGCACAGAGAGGAGCCTGATTTCCAGACATCACTGTCATTCACATACTGGTCCACCCTATAATAGCCTTTAGATATAAATGCTGGAATATAATATCTTTCTAGTTCTATTTATTATTTCAAGATCTGTTAATTTTAACACCAAATAGTAAACAACCACTAACATGAAATCTACACAAAGAAATTTATTTTTAAGAAGTATCGTAATCGTAAAAAATGAAAAGCTATGGCATTTAAACGCGCGTACATTATACATTGCAACAATGACAGCGTACAAGAACGAACAATAAATTTCTAGGAATCACCGCCATGCATCCGATGTGGTCTCACATGAGAGAATGTTAAACAATGGTGAAACTAGAGAAAACGTAGACAAAACACACCCTAGACACAGCCTTGTGATCGTGACTGAACACTCACCATAACGGATTAAAATGTATCGTATGTAGCCGTTAAGTACGCAGAGATGGACCAAATGGTTATATCATACCTTCGGGTGTATTTCGGGTGTGTAGACATTTAATATTATAAATCTGGAAGGTTTGTTTGGTTAAACGCACAAATCTCAAGAACTACTGGTTCGATTTTAAAATTTTCAGTCTATAGATATCATCACGCTAAGACCAATAGGAGAGGAGCACCAATGAAGGATATATCAAAATGGTTTTTTTTTCCTTTTGAGAGTTTCCGCTGCTTGTTAACGTTAGCCTAAAGAACTATTACAGGCGGACGAAGTCGCGGGCACAAGTGAGTCATCAATAAAAATGTTAACAATATGCAGATTGTTTCACCTAAAAATAATTAACATTAATCGTTGCTAGCAAGAACATAGTCGTAAATAAAGTGTGGAACAACAAATAAAAGACGAAGGAAAGATATATACCGAGGAGTAAAATATTCTTGACAATTGTAAAAAACCATTAGAGTCAACGTCAAAATAATATAAATAAGATTTCTTGTGATGTAAAATATGTTTTCGGACAGACAACAATATATAACGTAAATGTAAAACAAACATGTTAATCCTAACATACAATGATACGAGTGCCCACAGCAACCTACACTTACGGAATATATAAATCCAAATCGTTTAACAGCAGTTTAAAATATAAGAGGTCATAAACCAATCTATTCAATAAAAGTAAATAATGTTATTATTTTGCCGTTTGAATAGCTCACGTGAACTAATTATTAACGTATACTTATGACTAACTTTTGCCCGCGACTTCGCGTGGAGTAGTTACTTTGGGCAAACGCTAACTTTATTTAACTCGCGACTTTATTTATGTAGAAGATGAAAATATTTTTAAATAATACGTAAGTTAACCCTGATTCTGAAACATTCTCCATTGATGCTCCGCACCTATTGGTCTTAGGATGAGTATATGTTCATATATAACCTTTCTCGATAAATTATCTATCTAACACTGAAATAATTTTTCAAATTGGACGAGTAGTTCCTGAGATTAGCGCGTTCAAGCAAATAAACTCTTCAGCTTTTTAATATTAGTATAGAAGTATAGATAAATAATTCTAAAAGTTATCAACATAATTGGCTATAGTAGTCTTCGAGTATAGCAAGTACCAGGGACTCAGTTGAAATAAAAATATACAAAAACTTGCAAATCAAGATTAGTATTGTTATAGGAGTAACAAGAACCGGATCGATTGACAACACTTCGAGACCTATTGTGATCCCGAATTGTAGCCGTTGTAGGTACAGCCATACGCGTAAAGATGCCATGGCGTGGTGGTTCTGTATTTACTAATACTGGACTAGTTAACTTAGTCACTAATTAGTTTAATAGCTTCCTGAACAAATTATTTTCGACTTCACTATTATATAAGATACGGGATGGGATAAACATAAGATTTACCTTTCCGCTTATCCGGCACGAGCAGCGTCTGTCCAGGAAAGATGAACTGCGTCGCGAGCCTATTCAGTTTAGTCAGCTCGGAGGGCGTCGTGTCGAACCTCGCCGCTAGTGACGTCAGGGTATCCCGATCGCGGACCTTCATATAAGAAACATTATTTATAATACTTCCAAAATTATATATGTTTTGAGCTGCATGAAATTTCTTCGAATTATTAATTAATGAAAACTATTGTATCCGCGACTTCGTCCGCTTGGAACTTTATGTAAAAACCAGTGATTAATAAAGTAATCTAAATGTATTAAGTCCATTTACTTATCGACTTTTCTCTCGTACTTAACTCGGGCCGCCATTCAAATTATAATAACTTAGCATAGTGGACAAATTTTAACGAAAAAAAGACTAAGTTATTCTCAGAGAAATGCGTTATAATTTTCTTGGTGTGGTTGTATGGTGAACCCATCACGTTAGCTGTTATACGTGTTCATACAAGCAGACATATAGACAGACAGACATTTCTAAAAACACGCCGCCGTGGTCTGGGGGTAAATTTCGCTCCCGCACACCAGATTAGGCCCCCCTCGGCAGCGACTCAAGCCTAGGTCCGTTCCCTCGGTGTGGAGCCCTTGAGTGCGCTGCTCGCGCGATACAGTGACACAAAAATTTACATCACTGCTACAACACTAAACGATCACCCCCACACACGTGCACGCCTACACGCTTACACATGGAAGTGGAAGGATTTTATTTTTTTCCCTTATCGAATTGAAAAAACTCTCAATTTTCCGATAATAAATGTATGGAGGAGTTGTTGAGGCGTGTATGCTTGGTACACATATGCGTCTCAACAACTCAAACATATATGAATAGTTAGCTAGGTTAGCTAAGTTAGGTCGCGAGTTTGCATGTAACAGGCAACAGCCAAGCCGAGGTGTGCCGTGCACCCTTGAGCTAGTTGCCCAAATAAAATCCGCTGAGTGCCTTAAGCGCTCGCCTTAGTAGTTCGGTGAAGCTGTTAAGACCTTGCTAGGTCAATAGCGTTGTTAGTTCGAAAAATAAAAACATTTCTAAAAATGATTGAAATGCATTTTATTACTTATTCCTAGACACCGGCAACAATTTTTTACACGAAAATCAAAAAGTACAAACACGTAGGATTGACATTCTAATAATATCTATAGAATAGATTGAAATCTGTGAAAAGTTTACATTCATATAAAGTATATGTTGATTAGATGAAGAAATTGTGAACTTTTTCTATTGTCTATAAAACATTACTTTATATTATTTTTGGCAACCAATCTTCCAGATTATTACTGCCATTGTCGAGTAAGTAATCATGTTACAGGTGTCTTGTGATAATTTTAATGTTCTAACAAGATGGTGCCCCCTAGTTAGAAATTTTCAGTCAGGGTTGGATCCTTTCAGAATTTATTCTGCGTGGTATTATTTCCCATTCCATTGTGCACAATAATAAAATAGCACTTATATTACAGAGTGAGTTTAATAACACAGGATTATGAATAAAATATAAAATACACTACATGACTGACTAAGATCCCGTCAAAAACTCTCCAAAATAAAAGTTGGTTAGATGAAGAAGTTGTGAAAATTCTCTATTATCTAATGAACACTAGCTGATAACCGCAACTTTGTCTACGTTGTTATTATCGTAATTGTTTTTCTTATATCTCAAAGGAATAATAGGTAGCGTTTTTGACTGAAGTTCCCGGGCGACTTGACTTCTTCCCAACACTTATCGCTATATTTCAACCAATTTCCACACAATCTTGACAAATTATATAGTTAAATCTTCCTCGTCAATCACTCTATCTATTAATCATATCCTTTCAGTAGTTTTTAAGTTTATTGAGAAAAGACAGACAGACGCGAAGGAAGAGTTTGTTTCATAATAATATGTAGCAATTATTGACATGGCGGTTGTCAGGTTTTTTGGTATTGTGCCGAACAGTTATAAAAAGTATTAGCATAACTTTGTGAAGCTGCAAATTCTATACCTATGTTATATTAAAATTATCAACACTATATATATGTGCAATTTTATTTTCTCGATCTGACTACACTGTTGAGCTAACAAGGTCTTAACAGCTTCACCGGACTACTTAACACTTTCACCGAACTACGTGCACTTTTATAAAATCATTCACAGTATAATAATTATTGACAGATTATTAAAAGGCACATTGAGTTGAATAAAACTATGACTTTAGTACTATATATAGTTCAGATATTGTGTACAAACAAGTCGAGGATATTTGAACATAATACTATGTTATCACATATAACCGCTAATTATTAATTTTGTACCATATTTTCATAATATTATTGTGGTTGTCCACAATAAAACATGTCATAGCTTAAACCATGCACGTACATTATATGTAGTCTATAATATGTTCTAACTTAATCCTTAGTTATATAAAATGTTAATAAAGTTTTTTTGCTTTATAAAACGATTCGAAACAAATTTCGAAGAATAATTTTCCTCATAGGAAATTAGCTATTTGAACAAAACATATAAACGTGACCTAACCTATAGTTACATCGATAAGCTTAGTGGTACTTGAAATTTATTGGTTAAAATAAATTAAATCCGTCTTTCACTAGAATTGTATGTACTGAAAAAGTGATAAAGTAACGTAATCTACACATATAAAAAGATGAAATGTCTGTTTGTAATATCAAAATAAATAAAAAAATACTGATTGGGTATGAAAGTGTACACGCTCTTGATAACAAAAATGCAGTTTTTAAATTTTTTGTATGTCTATTTGTTCCGCCTAATCTCCAAAACGGCTGAACCGATTTTGGCGGGAATTTCACTGAGAGTTAGCTGAAATTAAAGTACTGCGGGCGAAGCCACGGTTAACGGCTAGTCCAAATTAAAATAGACTAAACTATTTGTTATGATGTCCACTATCAGTTGGTGAAAGTTCCGTGGAAATCAGTCCGACCGTTTTGGAGATAGCATTGCGGACGAAGCCGCGGTTAACAGTTACTCTTATTTAGAGTAGCCTAAGTAACCCACTGTAATTTCAGCTATCTGCCAGTAAAATTTCCGTCAAAATCTTTCCAACCGTTTTGGAGATTACCCGGAACAGACAGACCGACAAAAAATTTTAAAAATTGCATTTTTGGTAACAGTAACGTGTATACTTTCGTACACAATCAGTAAAAAAAAAAAATTCTTAGTGAGAAAGAATCGCAGATAATTCTCATAAACTGTCCAGCGGAGCAGGGTTGATACTCTTTATGTGTCTTCTTGATATAAAATAGCATGTAAACAATTCTACGTGGGATTATAATAATAATCCTGAATACCGATCAACAAGGCACATCTATACTATAATAAAACTGTAACAAGTCGAAATCTGTACATTAAATATTTTTTGAAAATTTTAATCAGGATAGGCTATGTTATCGATGTAGAAGCCAAAAATAATCTTTTTAAAATTTTTGTCTGTCTGTCTGTCTGTCTGTCTGTCCCTATGCACACGCATCACTCTGCAACTACTGAACCAATCTTGACGAAACTTGACATAGTGATAGCTAATATTACGAGATTACATCAAATATACTTTTTGTCTCATAAAACGCCAAGGGTTCTCCAGGATAAAGGATTAAAGTCTAGAATATAAACCCGAATTACTCTGAAAGTACTGAACCAATTTTAACGAAATTTGACACAGTGATAACTAATATTAGAAGACTACATCCAGGATACTCTTTGTTCCATAAAACGCAAGGAGTTCTCCAGAATAACGGACGAAAGTAAAAAATTTGTAGTTCATGAGATTCTTAATGGATTTTGGTAATTTTCCTTTGTGCTATTTACAGCAGACAGATTAGTTAAAAATCCAAGCTATATAGGCTACATAAAAAAAAAAAAACAAATAACCAAAAAAATGACGGGGTTCGAACCGTCTCCCCGTCGGTCATCGGTCATCGGTCATCGGTCATGAAGAATAGTATAGAGTCGCCAACTTTACCTCTAGGCTACGACTACATAATAATTCTGTTCAAAAATTTCAACTGCTTCGAAAACGTCCACAAAATTGTTAATAACTAATCTATACTATTAAAATTGTAACAAGTCGAAATCTGTACATTAAATATTTTTTGGAAATTTTAATCAAGGTAGACTATGTTATCCATATAGAAGCAAAAATTAACACAGTGACAACTGATATTACAAGGCTACATCCAGGATACTTTTTGTCCCATAAAACGCAAGGGTTTCAAATTTAGAATAGCTGGTTAATACTGTGAAAATTGGTCGATGATAACTGAAGTATGTTATAAAAGTATTAGATATAGCATTATCAAGATATATGTCATAGTGTGATTTTACTTTCTTTGTAGAAGGGTGCATACTTTCAGTTCCGAAATTATCGCTGTCCGACATATTTTCAATTAAAACACTGGTTACATTCACAACTGCGAACGGTGTTTCATAATTTATAAATAGCGTTAAAAATGCGTAGTTTAATCCGAGACAGTCAATTATCTAATTAAATAGTAACAAAGAAATCACTGAAAGGTGCAAGCGCGGTGTGTTTGGCGGTATGTCAAAGGGCGCAAGGTCTTCTGTGCATGCCGTGTAATACTGGTACGACGAGTGTTCGACAAAGCAATTTGAATGTTATGTTTATACAGATAGAGTTGCAGATGTTTTTGAGTACTTCGTCAATAGTGCAAAGTTCGTATTATAACCTGTAGCTTCGGAAATGTAACGTCACAAAAAACCATAATCTTCATCATCATCATCATTGGCAGCTCTTCTCGACCTAATGCAGAAAATAAGCCTCCTCTCTTTTAAAAATAAAAACATGTAATTGAAATCTATCTAGGTCAGACTTTGGCCAGTGTATTTGTATATTAGTAAGATTAAAAAAACCAATTCCGTAATATTATAAAAATATTATATTACACCTAATTTAAAAATATAAAAAATACATATACCTATACATTAAAAAAATTACTGAAGATTAATTTGGCCCGTAAAAAGCTAACATCACGCAATATCTCCAGGCGGTCACCCATCCAAGCACTGACCACGCCCGACATTGCTTAACTTTGGTGAGATCGGACATGAACCGGTAGACGATGACGACAAAACATTTCTATCCACGCGTCTCTCTTCCATTATTGTGACGTTACATAATATTAAATAGAAACAATTTGAATCTTACAATTATACAAGTAGGGTTGCAAAGGTTTTTGAGTAGGTATTTCGTTAATAGTGCAAAGATTGCGTTTTGTGTGCCCGCGTATTTCGTTTAGATTGACATTTTAAAACTTGCAATATCTTTTGAATGTAATGGCCGATTTTAATAATTCAAAAAGTTATCTACAGGTACTGAAACAGTCTTAGTTTAAAAATAATTTATTTGGATATGGATTAATATATAGACATGAATAACATAGTCTTTTACGCATGGTATCGTTTTTATTAAGATTTATTTCAAAAATGGAGTTATAGTGACATAATCACAATAGGTAGACATATGTATGCTGCCGTGAGGTTTTTTTATAGATAATAATATGTTCTTTAATATTGTAGAACATATTTTTGTTCTATCATTCATAGTTATCGGGGCGCATGCGATGAAATACATTTTATGCCAAAAATTTTTCATACCTTTGATTACATTATTGAAATTTTAGTAGAAATCCCAATTTTTTTCTAAAAAATAAATATAGCCTATGTTACTAAGGGTTTTTTTCGAAATGTCTACGCTATTGACCCAGCAAGGTCTTAACAGCTTCACCGGACTACTAAGGCGAGCGCTTAAGGCGCTCATCCGATTTTATTTTGGCAATCAGCTCAAGGGTGCACGGCACACCTCGGCTTGGCTGTTGCCTGTTGCATACAAAATCGCGACCTATCTTAGCTAACCTAGCTAACTATTTATATATGTATGAGTTGTTGAAACGTATATGTGTACCAAGCATACACGCCTCAACAACTCCTCCATATATATATTATTGGAAAATTGAGAGTTTTTCAGTTCGATAAGGGGAATAAGTAAACCCTTCCACTTTCATGTGTAAGCGTGTAGCGTGCACGTGTGTGGGGGTGATCGTGTAGTGTTGTAGCAGTGATGTATATTTGTGTGTCACCGTATCGCGCAAGCAACGCACTCAAGGGCTCCCTACCGAGGGATCGAACCTAGGCTTCAGCCACTGCCGTGGGAGGCCTAATCCGGTATGTTACTAAGGGATAATGTAGCATTCTAATGGTAAACGAATTATCGAAATCCGTCCAGTAGTTTGAGTTTATTCGTAATTAACATACAAAAATACTACGATTCCTCTTTATTATATAATATATATATATATAATATTATATAATAGTTTAGAAAAATAATTTGAATCTTATGCTTTACTGATAGGGTCGTTAATAGTGCGAAGCTTGTGTGTAATCACCACGAACGTCGCCATGGCCGATTTAAGTTTAGGGTGCGCCTATAGATGTTTTACATAAAAAATCACATATAATCTGGGTATATGTTTGAGTGAGACCGGGGATAGTTAGGATTCACAATTGGAAACTGTAGTTGTGGCTGCAATCGAGTGTCAGTTTTATTCAATTTTATCGCTTTTAAAAATACAATTGAAACCAGTGATAACCAATTTGGTGCAGACGAAGTTGCACGGGTCAGCTAGTACAGAATATATTTACTGTTGAAATCTGATTACATCAACATATTATTTTTCGAAACGGAATTTGAACATCGACTTACAGAGGAGTATCGGGCTCGATTTAAAGAAGTTAATTGGACGCGCCAATGAATATACACATATCATTATTTCAATATGTTCTTAAAATAGCTTGATGGTAAAGTACGTGATTTTTTATGTATATAAACAATTACATAAATTAACATGCACTGACAGACTTCAGCACACACGTGATCAGCTAAAATTATACGGTATGCAAAGATCGGATTCGTACCTCAGTTACCCAGTTTGCTAATTTATTAAAAAGTTTAACTGCTACAAAATACACAAGGTACCAATACAAACATCGTGCATAGTGAAGTTACACCACGTTTTACGGAATCCCGTTTGCTCATTTTACTTTCTCTGATTTATTCCGGCTTCGTAATCATACAATCGTTAAGCCACGAGTCATCAAATACTATAAGGTACTCTACCGCCTCCTAGTTATTTTCGTGTCTACTTTCAACAGAAAATGTGAATTGTTGCAATCAAATAATATAAATATTTTAGTTGTTGGAAAAGTATACACAAATATAATACCTATTAATGTCACAATTTTATAAAATAACAGTTTTTAAAAGTAAGATTTTTTTTAAATTCTTTAGTACACCTTTACATGTTATCTAAGAAAAAATTTGTTTCAAAAGTTAGTATGTATTTTGTACTTAAACGAGTTCTATACAAATCTCCTCCAATAATCTAATATAATAAGTTATTATAATGTAATAAAATAAGTTATTTGTAATAATTATTATATGTCATAAATATCCACTATAATAGTCACGCGCTATGATGGCCGTTTTGACCCATTACTATAGATATGTGAAATGTCAATTTATTTTCGACAAAAGTATAAACAAATTCCTTTGTTTTGCATTAGGCACTGGCGCGAGTTTACAAAAGGTGATAGATGTGTTGGCCAACGATTCTACATATAATTATAGAATATAAATATACTATAAGTTGTAATTTCGAAAAAGATAAATTGCCAATCGTGTTGTAAATAAGTACATTAATAATTAAAATATAATCCACCATGGATTCAGTGGAACGGCGTTGTTTTCTCTAAAACGTGAAAAAACTTGTTTGTGGTATCATATTATATAGTTAGATAGATATGTAGTTATATATATGTCATATAGAAGTCAGTGTACTAAATTAATTTTGTGTCCTAAAATTTATTGAATTATCAAACTTCATAAGGGGAAACGTCAAAACGGTCATCACAGCGTGCCGCTATTATAATTATTCTGTATAGATACTTATAAATCCGTTCAGTGTGTTAACAATGTTGAAAAATATAAGATACATTAATCAAAGCTTTCGATAATTCTAGACAGCAATGAAGTTAAATATGCCAAATCTATTATTACTACTGAACAGATATTTATTAATTGTAACATAATAATAAGTATTATATTTCTTACCGTGTACGTCATGGTTTTAATCGGCGGTGGAGGAGGTAATCTCTTTGCGTGTTCGTCTTCATCTGAAACAAACAATATGACGCATTAGAGACTCGTCCCTATGGTGTTAATAAAATTAGTTCTACATTAATTAGATCATTAATCAATGTCTTCGCACATAGTATCGCTTAAAACCATAACAAGTCTACTGTTTCATTATGTTTTTATGACAGATTATGTAACAATGTAAAAAGTTTAAGTAATATGGATGAGTTTCATCATTAAGCATTGTGGGATATTTTAATTAGTAAGTCACCTTATCTTGTACACATTAAAGCGATATTAGAATCAATAAATGTACGGTCGGAGGAGCTCGGTCATAAACAAATTTCCTTGTGTTTTTTTTCACCTTCGAATGTAAATTCTATATGGAGATTAGATTCTTTATATTTCTATATTCTCGTCACATAAGGAAAAATCGTAGACCTCTAAATGCTACTTGCTCTTTTGTATAACCGGTATATTTCGATTTTTTTTATTGTTTATCATCTATTTAATGCAAATAACGTAATGTACTGCGAATTATAAAATATATTAAAATTACTAATAAAATAAAATTAAAACTATTCCCCATTGAATCAAGACAATTATTAACTTAGGGTAATTATAATAAAACACGTATGTTTGCGATAGAATTTTGTCGAAGTATCCCCAAAAGCAACATACTCGCTGTAGTTGCCTTCATAACTCGAACCTTTCTTATATTAACAACTAGATAGCCCGTTGCGGCGAACGTTATTCTGCCCTGATAATAAAAAAAACCTTGACAAATTATATACCTAAACCTTCCCCATTAATTACTTTATCTGTCTGGTGAAAACCGCATGAAAAGCCGTTCAGTAGTTTTTGTGTTTATTGCGAACAGTTAGACAGATCAATCAATCAGACAGTCAGACAGATTGAAAGACGTAGCAGAGGACTTTATAATATGTATAAGTCATAAGTCACTTATGATTTGAGATAAAAATAAATAGATGTTAATGAAATTTCCACGCGTTCACTATTGGAGGTTAGTTATACAACGAATAGCGAATGAAATTACATGTAAAAAGATTTTTTATAAAAAATATACGCTTTTTATAAAAAGAAACAGTGAAAACAGATAAGCCCAAATTTACGAAACTATCACTTAAAAATAAACATATAAAATAGCGACTACTGTTTATAAAACGATCTTCATTATTTACGTCGACGTTGTTCAATTTAATTCTATTAGCGTTAATATGCACCAATTTGATTCAAAATGAATACTTTTGTAAAGCCATTATGAAAAACTATTAGCTTTAAAACGTAATCATTTACTGTCAACTGTTCAATCGTATTTCACCGATTTATATTCGACTTTTGTCTTTTAAAACCACTATATGCGATGACATCAAAGATATCTTATGCAATACGCAACAGTAGTTCATTTAATCTGAACAGTCTCAATCGGGTACGCAAAATAAACATGTCATTTTATTCAATAGTTAATCTATGACAACCGAAACAAATCCCGCGCGCCACACGCATTTTTATCTAAACCACACACTTGGTTTCAAATACGTATGTACCTATTTTGTCTATGTATTTTTATGTTTAGATCCAAAACAGGTTTACATTCACTACATAATAAACACTACAAGATTAGGTAACATTAAATGTATTATTGAAATTTTTATTACGAAAACATATCCTCAATAATTACGTAGTACTTTGGTATGTGTATAACTATTGCTTGCATCAAAACCTTAAATAAGATTTAATTTTACAAATGAGATTTAAGTATGACAGTGTCATTTGCATGGATTTGGACACTTGTAAAATGAAATTAAGGTTAAATTTTTATTTGTATTTTATACAATTGACCTAAAGGTTAATATTGTCTAAGGACAATTTTACAAAAAGATTCCTTTCAAACAGTCGACATATGCATTGGTTACTTTTAATTGAAGAGTATCTCCGTAAATGTGCTCTATGTCGTATAAATAAATACAAGACCGTAAATCAGGTAAATACACTTAAGGACATACTCAGAGACACCCAAAAAAAGGTAGAACAACAGAAAATATTCCATTATTTCGTACTGGTCATATACACCAACATTATGTAATTTAAAAAAAGAAGAATCCGAATAGAATTTTACTTACGACTCATTTGTTTATTTTTTTTGTATCTGTTAGTAATATCTTTGATACGTAGGTTATTGTTGTCTTTAACATATTTTATATTGTCTGTTACCAGACCTAAACTCGCCATAATAACATTCTGACTTGACCTGGGTTCACATATATCTAATAATTTAGAGAAGTATTAGGATGCCTTTATGATAAAAAAAAAAACAATAGATTTAGTCGAATATACAACCTTAGAAAGCTTAACTAAATCACATAAATATATATATATATATATATGTATATATGTGAGTTGACTTATGAAACCTATAAAATAATAGATAAATTTTACATAACTCCATCTTAAATAAGACGATTAGTCAAACACAGATGTTTTCACAGCTTTCAATCATATTAAACCAGACGATTTTATGAATTTCCACTATTGACAGAACAAATAAGCATGTCATAAAATAGATTAATTATATGCCGGATTTATAGCCGGATGCCATTTTATTGGTACAACTGTTGAGTTTATTTTGAAAACTTCTCTTGATGCCAAAGAGTGTTTCGTAAACGTGAACACATGACAGTCAACAAATAAGAATAACAGCTTCGTTGCTGAAAGTAGAATCAAAATATATTAAACGCTTTATATATGCTTATTTAATGGGGTAAAATATTTTTAATTGAGAATAGCTACAGGATACGAATCTGTGGTGTGAAATTGAAATTTTACAATTCAATACGTTATAAAGAAATGTTTTATAATGACTACAACAATCTTGAATAGATTTAGTAAAAGATTCGCAGATTTTATACGTCGCAGGTCAATGAAAACAGTTTCTGCGAATAAAAATCAGTTAACATAATAACTATTGATAATTGATTTAAGTTTATTTTAAATTATTAAAGTGATAATCAAACCGGACAAAAACTATGTAACTTGAAAAATTAATATAAATTACGTTATTATAGCTTAATAAGAATATCTAATTTACGAAATTTTGTTAAATTATCCTGGTGACCGCCTGCGGCTTCTTACTCTTCAATTATATTGTAAAAACAAAACGTAATCGAGTTCCATCAGGTCGAAGGTAGTTTTATATCAGTAAATTGTTTTTGAAATATCATCAGTAGTTCGAGAGAATTACCTCCTAAAATATATTATGGGTTTAAATATGAAACAGTCGTTTTAATACACTTTTCAATTTGAATTAAAATGAAACTTAAAATGTAAGATTTCAGGGAGAAACTTTTTTCATACAAACATTATTAAATGTTTCCTCGATCTTCGATTGTTTTTAGAGCGCATTGTAATTTTCGAATACGAGTTCCGAATAATGTTTCATGCTTGTATATCAATGCTGTTTTTGGAAATGATACGGCTACGAACACACCGTGTAATTTTGCTTTAATCGCTTTCGTAGTGGAAACTTCGAATAGAAGAATAAACCATGAAGAAGACCGGTCACTAAGTTAAATAACGATGCATTGATGATGGTGGTGGAATCTTAACAGTAAAAAAAACCACTAAGATATTAGCGACATGGTTTGACGTAAATATAAGTACAATATTATTCGAGGTGCAGCAACGGGGCAAAATAAAAAACTTAAAAAAATGGGTGCTTCATAAATTAACCGATATGCAGTGAGCTTCGTTCGTTGCTTTACCTTGTTAAACCGGAAAATGTTAGCCGTGCAGTGAAAAATTAATAAAACGAGTTTGCTAAACAAAGTCACATTGGTTGTTGTTGTGGAAAAGAACCCTAAAAATATAATGCCCTATTCGTTTGGAAACACAGAACACAAAAGTAATAAAAAGGTGATAAAACAAGCGGTAGGTGTACGGAACTTGAAGCTGGAAGCGTATCTAAACTAATTTATACAAACAAAAGAGGATTTGACTTTATGATTAATAAGAAGTGCTCGTAATTGGCGGCGATGCATAAAAGGTTTCAATAATCGCTAGTAAGCGAACAATAAGGCTTTCCATCCTTGTGAACAATTGTGTTCTATCATTTTTCGTCACTTGAGTAGGTTTGTAACAAGAAGTAATACATCACATATATTTCAAAGATAGTTTTTAGTTTGGATTATGATAATTGTGCTGTGATAAAAATTTAAAATTAGAAGATGACCGAGTTAACTTACCTCTGTGAACAGCGTCAAACCTGCCCTCGACTTTAGAGCGGAGAGCGTCCAAATCGAAAGGCGGTGAGAACCCATGGTCCACTGAACGACTTTTCGACCTGAAACACGTATAAATTAATTACAAATCATTCGCCAACTCAAAAATAAAAGACCAGTGAAAAACATTTGATCATATCATCTTTATAAATTATTTTTATTTATAGTTTATGAACTGTTCAACCACTACCGCTCTGGCGTCAGGATGTGGAATCGAAGAATATATGTAACGTACATCACATGTACACTAAACCAAAAACTTCCTCGTATATGTATGTATAAAATGTTCCTATGTTGCATTAGAGACCACACCTAATCTGGTGAGTCAGTAAAACACAATGCAGTATACCTCTCAGGCATATCAATAACAAGTTTTTGTCAACTATGAATGTCGTTCGGGTAGATTGGCTGGATTTTATCAACCAATCTATTTTTTTCTTCGATGTTACTAACTTTTAAAAATAGTAATCACAAAAAAGGTTTGTTAAATTCTCGAGAACAAATGATTTCAGGATGGTCCTTTGTGTTGACAGCGAAGTGTACCTAACTTGTAAACACCTCGGTTGAATCGGGTCAACGCACGTATAATTGTGCACGCTTAAAAGCTAACCCAAATAACTCGCGTAGGACCGATACAAATAGAATGAGCTCACAAGGCTTGTCTGGCTCACTTACCTAGTAAAATTAACATGTTTAAATACAACATTCTATAAAATTGATTACTATACATAACTAAATATACGTGCTGCGTGGTAAATCCGATGATACTCAATAAAACAGTAGGCATTGATCGGAGTTGCACCTTGCGTTCGTATTAATGCAAGAATGCTTCGAATACTAGGCTAGTTACAGACGAAGGCCAATAACATGTTACAGTTAAGGTCACGTCTAAACTTAATCTCTGAACACGAATCATAAATACAACATTTATGCTGTATATACTTTACGACGTGCAGTTGAAATTCAACAAGATTTATTTATATATTTACTTGTAATTAAGCATAAAAGTAAGGTATATAAAACCCATTTCTAAATGCATTAAGATATTCAAGAGTTTCCAGATTACGCTTTAGTATTTACAAAATCGCTACGGTGCACAACTTTTTGGTCAACGCATTATTAACTTCTTATCAGGTTTACTTTATATTTTCAGGACACTAATAAAAAGATCACAACTTTGTAACCTTTGACTTATTTACTATAAATAAATAAAAAATCTTTTCATTTTACAACATCGTTATAACAAATTTATAAATAATTTGCATAGTAATTGCAACCTAGTTCGTACTACCATATTTTGATGTGTGTATTTTTATACGCATAGAAAGTAATCGTTATGGGCGAGTATAATAACCTTCATACAAATATGCGTAATACTTACACATACAAATTAATTATAAACACGTTCTAAATACAAATAAATTAATAACAAACGAGCGCACACACTAAAAAGCGAGCTCAAAAAATAATATACCCATGTAGATTTGCTCAAATAAATTTGTATAAAAATGATTTATACTTTTTATTGATAGCAGATGTATCATGGGCTATAAATTACCCATAGAAAACACTTCGTCCATTGATTATTATTATAAACAGTTGTTGACATTCAGAACTGAATGTCACAGGACAAAACGGGTAATTTGGAATGTTCGCGACACCTTTATAAGTGCAACGTCGATTCCGCTATAAGCCATGAAGTAATGTTAATACTGGCAATATATTAAAATCAGTTGCCTACTAGGTATTGCAAATTTCCTTGAGTGAATCTTTAAAATAAACATTAAATTATCCGTTTTAAATTGACGGTAAAGAAAGGTAGTAGGTAGAGCAAATCTACAAGTGTTTTAGGAGATGGCTAAAATAAAACAGCGATTGATTACCTTTTAAATGATTGATCGATGCTCTCGGCGCTCCTCGACAGTTGCTGCGAAGCGCGCCTAGACCTGCATGCAACAGAGACCACGGTCTAGACACAGGCAATGCATCATGCAAAACACGTTTGTAGGTCGCATGCACTACATTAGAATAACAACATAATATGTCGTAAACATTATAATAATATTACTTTTTATATGTATTCAGGATACTTATTTAGAATTTTATTAAAATAATATAGTGCAGACGAATATTGCACCATGCTTAGAGAATATTGAAATTATCTAAACACAGAACGTGACATTTCACAAAAATAAATAAAATTAAATGACTAGATATACATTTTTTTTTTCTAAATTAAAATACCCATGTGAAATATTACAAAAAAAAAACAAATGAAACGATGCTGGCAAACTAAAATAAACTTTATGACATTACATATAAGTGCCGTGAGCAAAAATATAATAAAACACCACATTAATTCATGCGATGCGTTAATGACCTCACTGTTTAAAAACCACAGCTATATGCATATAATACGTAACGTTTATGAAAAGGATCACACTGCATTTAATCAACATTATAATTTAACCTACCTTAATATGTCTGTCTACCTTGTTAATTGGAATTGTAATTAAACTGGTAAAATTTAATATGTTACATTGTAATCGGTATACAACGGCCTATTATTTTCCTATTTGAGCTAAATACATAGACGATTGATGATAGTTGGAACTATTTAATTGTTATTAAGTAGTTATTAATTATGTAGTTAATTACGACTATATAATTCAATGCATTTTAAGAATTATTATGAAGTTAATGAGTATTTTTCATTCGTGTTTTTTTAAATTATATCATAGGAGGCAAACGAACAATTGGGTCACCTGATGTTAAGTGATCACCGCCGTCCATAGACACTAGCAACATCAGGAGAGTCGCAAGTGCGTTGCTAGCCTGTGTTTGGGGGAATTGGGGAAAGAGAGAAATGGTGAGGGGAGAGAAAAGGGAGAGGAGAAGTCGACGCTCTCACTGACCGAATGAAACGTAACAATGCAAGCACTGTTACTTCACATCGGTGTTCTGTGAGTCGGGTGGTAGTACCCCGGGCGAGCCCACCCATTCATACCGAAACCAATGATAGCTACAGCGTCTATAAAACCGGTGTTGGTTGATTCATGATTATTTATAAGCGTTCCGTTAAATAAATAATTATTTCAAAGTATAAAACTGCTTCATAATTTTTTAATAAAACGATGACATACATTCAAAAAATAATAGTCCCATCCACCTACCCTTCATCAATTGTTTATTCGCACAATAAGTACCTATTGGCATAAGTATGATTGCATGACCTGTCATTTTATATGACGTGTATTATTCCTTGTACTACCATTCATTGTTCGCTTTCAATAGAAGAACATGTAATTATAAACAAAGCAGGTAATCTAATTTACGTTCCTTCGCGTTTCAGCTTTATTGTTTACTTCCATAAACAAATTAGCGTTAAATGTTTACCAACAACAACGTGATTGATTGCAGATAATTCCACTTATCATAATAACTACAATGGAGATGAATAGTAAAAAAATTGCTTTGATGAAACCACGACATAGAATAATGTATCGTATAATTTTTTTATTTTTGACTCTGAAGTAATAAAAAAGGTCAGGTTTATAGCGGGATTTTGGTGTCTCATGTAACGGATTTTATGCTATTCATAATTTTGTTTTATCTGACTCTATATTTTATAAAATTGGTGGTGTTTTACGTAATACAGTTTGGTTATTGTGCATAAGTGAAATGAATGGATAATAATACCACAGATCATGAATTCTGTGACGCCACAAAAACTTCCTGGCAAGTCCTAACAAGGGAGCCACTATCTTGTTGGTACGTTGAAATAATCACACGACACTTGTAATATTATTAACTACTCGATAATGGCACTAATAATCTGAAAGATGCCAGAAAAAGGATAAAAAAAGAGAAGACCGTAGTGCAAAGTTTTTCCTTCATCGTAACAAGAATAAAAAACCTAATTTCTTCGAATTAACTCTGAGGAATTCTTAAAGTAGACGTCCAAAGTTGTACACAGATGTGTAAGGGGTCGTCCATTAATTCCGTGAAGCGTTTTAGAGGATTGTTTGACCTCCCTATTCCTGATGAGACGCCTTGTAATTTCTCTCAACCGCATAGTCCGGTGAAGCTGTTAAGACTTTGCGAGGTCAATAGCATAATCAGTTCGAGAAAAAAAATTTTTCGGCCAAATAAAGATAAATGTCTAGGCGAATTTCAGTAACATAGATCAAATACATGTATATTAATTAATTATTTGGTAGTAGTACACAATAAATCAAGCAATTATTGAAAGAAAGATATGTTTGAAAATATTTCATCCCCTAACTTTTTTTACAGACATATATTACACTTAATATTCTTAAATACATAATAATTCTTCTTCTTCTTCTAATAAATGCGACAATGAGTTTATTGTTAGTTACTCTTTCAAGCTTTAACTAGTTAACCGATAATCAAGAAATTGGGCACACATTTTCAGGAGTACAAAAAGGACATAGGGTACCTTTCATTCAGAAAAAAAGTATAAATCTTCACCAGTCTTCCCTTATACTGGAACCCAAAAAGTCTCCCCCTAATTACAAATTCTAATGAATTGCAATCTTCAAGTTGATAGTCAATTAACATTATTACCTTTAATAACGCTTTTATGATGAAATCTTTGTACGTTGGTGTGTAAAAGGAAACAATTTAAGAAAGATATGTGATAGATCTTACTTTTCATTTATAGTGAAGTGGTATTGTAGATGTTCCGCGGGTTTTGTTATGCTGGCGTGTGTTTGTAGGTGAATCAGAGAATGCGTCAAGATCAAACGCGACAAAATGGGTGGGTGTCATATGCCAAGCCCCTCGCATGCTTACTAACTATTCTATGTATATATATATCAACACTATTGTTACCGTGGGAATTTTACAATGGCGTAAATAGCAATGAGGTTTCTGAATTTTTATCACATGCCTATTACGTATATCTACTAAATATGAAAGAATATATGTATACAATTGTGGTTAGAATGAGCTTCACAATAAATGTTCCTAATAAAGTATTCTTCTAATATACTAGACAAACATACTACAATAGTTTAAGCAATAGGAAATAATGTTCATAATTAGCTGTGTTAGTGAATGAGCTATCCGCTTATCATAAAAGTCGAATGATGAGAGTGACACGATACTTATAGAGTACTAAACAAAGACTTCAAAATAATTCATAGATAGGAATAATACTTAGTAAATTAAATTAATCGGTACGACAGAACCAATTCTTTTAGAATAAAATATTACATATTAGCGGACCCGGTGGACGTTGTCCCGATTTTATAATAAAATTCAACCTCAGCGCCACCTACCGGACTCAATTGTGAATCTAAACCATTCTCAAATCCACTTGAACACTCACAATTCATTGAAATCGGTCCAGCCGCTTAGGAGGAGTTCAGTGACATACACACGTACAGAAGAATTTATATATAAATATATGGTTAAAGTCACAACAGTAATTATATTTATTAATATCTATACATTGATACTAGTAACTTCATGCGTCTCCGTTCGTCCCAAATTCCAACATAAAACTTTATAAAATGAAATACAGTCTAAAGTCACTGCCCAGTTGTAAAGTATTCTCGACAAAAAAACATTAAACTGTAGCAAACTTCCGTTACGAAAGGTAAAACGATGATAAAATACTATGAATCGTATATATATCTGCTTTTATTATATCTAATAGATAGAGGACAATATTTTATTGTCAGAATATAGCAATGCCCGTATCTTCAAAATATATTAGTTTCTTTAACACATTGAAACGATTACAGATTAGAATGTAAATGACAAAAAAGTTTTAACAACTTTCTAACATTAGCTTTCTATCGGTTTAAAGTTTAACTATCTTTATTATAATGGTCAAATAATACTATATATTTATAAAACTGAAATAAAGAAGTAAAGTTTGTAGGAGGCAAGTTTATATCATAATTAATTCTTTCTGTATAAGTTATGGTTTTTGTTTTTTTTTTATATCATAGGAGGCAAAGATCACCCAAAGTTAAGTGATCACCGCTGTCCACAGACACTAGCAATATCAGAGGAGTCGCAAGTACGTTGCCAACCTGTGTTTGGGGGAGGGACGGAGGAGGGAGGAGAAGGAATTTGGGCTTCCGCCGCTCTCACTGACCGCACGAAACACAGCAAGGCAAGCACTGTTACTTCACGACGGTTTTCTATGAGTCGGGTGGTACTACCCCGGTCGAGCCGACCCTTTCATGCTGAAACCATTAATAGCTTTAGCGTGGCTCTACCACCTACACTGGTTATTGACTGGATGCTTTATGGTCTGGATGACTGTGACGACTAACTTCAACAAATTAAGATTGGAATACCACGTCCTGGGAGTTTTGTAATTAATAGGAATACGTTCACAATACTACACTGCAGAACCAGTATTGGCAAACACTCTTTGTAAAGTATGTTTTAGGGTACAACGGTATAGAGCAATTTGTTGACATATTTAGTTATTCCTTGTGTTAACACATTATAAAACAAAATCACATGCCACGGCTGGCTGTCTGTCTGGTCGCGATAAACTCAAAAATTACTGAACGGATTTTTATCTATACTACTAATATTATAAAGAGGTAAAGTTTCTGAATTTGTGACGTAGTAGGGGGTGATCTCAGAAACTAATTGGTCCGATTTGAAAAATGTTATGTAGCTCATTTTTCGTGAATGGTTATACGGTATATATTATCAAGCTAAGACCAATAGGAGCGGAGCACCAATGAAAAATCGGTTTTTTTTCCTCTTGAGAGCTTCCGCTGCGTGTTAGAAATAAAGAATATTTTTATTTGAACGAAGTCGCGGGCAGAGGCTAGTCGGTAGGTAAAGTGATCCGAGGAAGGTACGTAATTTGTAAAGGTTTACTTATTATCAGGGCTGGATAACCTCCGCCGTTCCAGTAAGATTAATAAGCAAGTTAAGTTCAATTTTTAAAAGACCACACCCACATTTACCTTTAATTTTCGCTAATGTGAGGTTGCATTATTCTTAGTCTGACATCTAGTTGAGACCCAAATAAAATTAAAAAAAAAATAATGCGTTTAAAATCACCGACAGTCGTTAGATATACCCAGAATTTTTGGAGGAGTCTTGGAGTATCATGTACAGTAGATTTTATATTTCATTCATAGTCTTGTATTATATGGCTATAGTATGTAATATTAATAGCGTTATACGTAATATAGTTTAGTTATTGTGCATAAGTGACGTGGATGAGAAATATTACCATTCTGATTTGCCACAAAACTCCTTTGAAAGTTCTAATAAGAGTGCCACCATCTTGTTAGAACATTGAAAAGATCCCAAGAAACTTGTAATATCATGACCTATTCGACAGTGACAGTAATAATCAACTAGAAGATTGAATACCAAAAAGAAAAGTAAAAGAAAAGTACCCACTCATTAAGACATGAAATGATCTCTTTATTATCTATATAATAATTTTTAAGCTGTTGTTACAACTGTATTTAAGTTATACAAAGAAAAATGAAAATATTAATTACATGTAACGTTAAATTACAATACACAACTATTTTAGCAAGTCTCAGTTTCTTTTATTCCGTTTTAAACCAGGTCAAACAATGTTTACTGAGTCTTTTAAATGTAACGAACAAATATTCATTATTAACTTCTTGTGCATAGTTTACAGAGCTTTTTCGTTAAAAGATGTTGCACCACTTTTCGAAACATCTCATTGTGATTATAAAGCACTAGCTTCTGTCCGCGACTTCGTTCGCGTGGAATAGTTACTTTGGACTAAAGCTAACATGCAGCGGAAGTTTTCAAGAGGAAAAAAATTCCCGATTTTGAAACATTCTTCATTGGTGCTCCGCTCCTATTTGTCTTAGCGTGATGATATATATAATCATCCTCGATAAATGAGCTATATAACACTGAAAGAATTTTTCAAATCGGACCAGTAGTATTACCCCCTACAACGTCATAAACTCACAAACTTAACCTCTTTATAATATTAGATATAGATTTCTATATTATATAGCGTGGGAAAGAAGTTATATTTCATAGCTTGTCCTTAGTTTGCTTCAAAACAAAACCGCTTGTTCTTATTAAATATCAGCATCGGAAACTGTTTTTTCTCCAACTGTATTTACAATTCGCGTAACACATAGAAAACCGTGTATTGCTAAAATGAATAAAAAATCTGGGTCACAACTGACAAGATGATTATTTTAAATGAGAGAGACTATTTAATTTCATTGCTCAATAAATTATCAATTATATTTCTAGTGATAACAAAACTGAGAGGAAGTAAATATAATTGACTAACCCATACCGTAGCGAGGTCAACAAACTGTATTACCGATGTTTTGAAACTTGTGAATGTGCGATATACGCGCGTCTTGTCGCGTCGCTGCGCACGACCACAACAAAATTAAACATAAACACAATTACTTGTTGCACATCATAACGAGTATTACAAAACTAAGAAATACTACACCGCGGGTCCGGATAAAAGGTAAACAACATCAAGTGTCCATTTTCTAATTTTGTAACTTTTAAACACTTTGAAGGACGCCACCGTTTGGCATATCGATTTATTTCTTTGCAATCTATACCGTTATTATTATTAAATTGTCAAACTATACTTTTTATCAACCGACAGTATCCAATTATGTGCATCTATAGTGAGTGTGATCTCACGTTATAACTAATTACCTAAAATCGATTCCAACGGCATAATTTAAACTAGCGGGCCTGGCGGACCTTTTCCAGGTCCGGTAAAAAAAATCCTAGAATCAGAACGCAGTGCCACCTACCGGATCCAATTGTGAATCTAAACCGTCTTTGAATCTATTGAAACACACACAAAAATTTCATTAAAATCGGTCCAACCGTTTAGGAGGAGTTCAGTGACATACATACACACGGACAGAAGAATTATATATATATAAAGAGCAGTCCGGCGAAGCTAGTAAGGCCTTGCTAAGCTTATAGCGCAGTCCGAAAAAAATATAGAAAAATAAAGGTAAGAAGAATATGCATGAAATGCTTAGTGTAACTAACCTATTTAAGTTGATAATTATTAATATTGTATTTATTTAAATAGTTTTCAAATTGTACGTCACCATTTTTAGAAGATATAATGAATATAGTAGGCTATCCTTAAAAGATATGCAGTCACAGATTACTTTTAGATCTGTAAAGAGGAATATTTCTCCATACTAAGATTTGTTATATCACAAAGAGATAAAGTAAATTTTCAAAAAAAAGAATTAACCGACTTCAATATTAATCAGAGGCATAAAAATAAGGCACTAAAAACCGGAAAATAAATAGTTTATCAAATTAACCAAATTTAATGAAACATATGAATATGTGTGCTACCACGAGATGTATTGGAAGTCGGTGCCCACAGAGTACCTTATATAAATAGAGTTCGCACTCGTTCTTTTCAATCGGCGCCTCTATATTACGAGGCCCGAAATAATATCTGTTGGTTGTCGATATACATATATAGTTATGTATGTACACATAAAGCGGTACTGTGTAAATCGTATACAAGCTATTAATCATTTTTATTTGTATTGAATATATTCATCGAAAGGCAAATCTAAATCCAAGTATTATGTAGGAGTCAATGTTTATAAGTAAGTCCATAAATAGATAGAATTGTTTGTGGGAGACAAAAAAAATTTAAGGGAGCACTTTCACGTAACAGAAACGTAAAGTGAATAAATATTTGAAAGTTGTCAGTTTGAAATGTCAAAAGTAATTGTCGTCCACCATGTTTTGTTATCAACTTGTCAAAAAAAATTGCTTAAAGTGCCATCTACATAGCGAACCGATAACCAAAAATAGGCGAGGATTTTCCATACAAATCCGATTCTGAGAAGTGAAAACAGCGTGTCGGTGCCAACCGAAAATCATATCATCTACATCTAGGTACAAAGGCACCGACTTCCAATGCATCTCTTGGTAGCACACATATTCATATGTTTCATTAAATTTGGTTAATTTGATAAACTATTTATTTTCCGGTTTTTACTGCCTTATTTTTATGCCTCTGATTAATATTGAAGTCGGTTAATACTTTTTTTTGAAAATTTACTTTATTTTTCCATTTTTAGTGTACATATTTTTTTTTTTCTATAACATGTGGGTCACCTGATGGTAAGTGATCACCGTCGCCCATGGATACCTGCAACACGAGAGGAATCACAGATGCGTTGCCGGCCCTTAAGAAAGGAGTAGACTTGTTTCTTGAAAGTTGTGTTACTTTGTCAGGGATCCCATAATCAGAACCTAACCAAACTCTCATCAAACTACCCTTGAAGAACACCCTTTACAATAAAAAAGGAATCATCGAAATTGGTTGGCATGATATTGAGTTATTCGTCTATTTGTCGTATACACACCAAATGCAAATTTAACACTTATACGGTTTTGCACTGGATGCCGTTGACAGAACTGGACCAACACGGGAAGCACTAGCTTTCAAATAAAAAAAGAATCATCAAAATCGGTTCGGCCAGTCCAAAGTTATGAGGTAACAAACATAAAAAAAAAAAAAAAAAACGTACAGTCGAATTGATAACCTCCTTTTTTTGAAGTCGGTTAATAAAATAAGGCAACGTTTTCGATGAAAACTCCCAGGTGCCTTGATTTTTTCCCTATCCAACAACTATCGTTAAATTTCAACCAATTTACACGAAATCTGGACAAATTATAAACCTATACCTTCCTCATGAAACACTGAACTATCGTTAAATTTCAACTAATTTACACGAAATCTGGACAAATTATAAACCTATACCTTCCTCATGAAACACTGTATCTACTATTGAAAACCGCATGAAAATCCGTTTAATAGTTTTTGAGTTTATCGCAAACAGACAGACAGACGCAGTAGGAGACTTTGTGTTATAATATCTAATAATAATTGAATTAACTATATAAAAATGTTTTCTACGTAAGGATAAGTAGGTACATTGTTGACACATTACAATTTTATATAGATTGTATCATTTTCTTATGGCGACACTGCTTCCTATTGTATCCCCGTGTCATTGATTTATTAACTTTATTAAATAGTCGTACTGCATAATCATTTCTGTTATTAACTTCGTGTAGTATTAGTATTAACAATTTCATTATTGAGAACGAGAAGATTGAATATAAATGTGGTTTATTTGGTCCTGCTTAGAAGATTACCCTAAGATTAATGATATAATCGCAGTTTCTATTCTTTGAATACGTATCACCTAGATATATGTGTAATTGAATTCAAATGTATATTAATATACAAATAAACGGTAAGATAAATCCTCATTACCTTTTACTCCTCTGATTTCCAACCTAATTTCTTTGTTTTGCTTATTTTGTCCAGTATCTCTATTCACGAGCAAAAGGGGGTTGTAAGGTGCTGGAAGGGGTGATAAAAAGTTGTATGGAAGTATCGTCATTTTTAGAGCTAAAAGTTTGGAACATTTTTTTTTTGCTGTTGATTCGATATAAATAAATAACCAGAGTTTGTAAAAGTTTCACCCTCAAGGGTTTAAAATAACAATAGGAAATAGGCGGTGAGAATTTGTATGGAAACGTGTAAGTTTCCGCTCTGATTTGACAAATTCTGTCAGTGTTAGATAGCTCATTTATCAAGGAAGTCTAACTATAGGCTATATATTATTACGCTAAGGCCAAAAGGAACGAAGCACCAATCAAGAATGTTTCCAAATCGGTTTTTCCCTTTTGAGAGCTTACGCTGCGTTTTAGTTAGCCCAAAGTCATTATTCCACGCGGACGAGGTCGCGAACAGGAGCTGGTTTTCATATATTTGCTATACCAATAGACATAAATTCAGCTAAAATATTGTTGATAAATAAGCAATAAAGTGTCTGTCACTTGTCAAGGCTTATATTGTCTCTCATACTAATGAGATACAATAACTGTCATATTTTTATTACAATATATCGATGATAGAAAGTGAGCAAAGTAATTTAGACGCATAACTACGCAACTTGCTATAATTTCCTTGCGGCGTAGTATGATCTAAATGACGAAAGAACAGTTTTGAAACCTAAGGCATTTTATTTAACCGCAATAAACTGGATAATACTTATCGAGCCGTGACCAGGGCAATTTTAACTTAATTCATGCTAACTACCATAATGTCACATTTCTGCAAGTAGTTTCTTCTTGTTGCTTTGATTTTAAGTGAATTTGAATAAAATAAGCCATAAACAAGATGATTCTCAATAAGTTTGTTTTCTTTTAGTCAAATGGAAATAGTGATTATGAATTCTTCCTTTCTCCTACAAAAGTGCGTAGTTTCTCCACTGTAACTCAATCTAAGCGCGCAATTGATGGTACAGATTTTACCATATGAGCATTTATATATAAAAATCGAAAAAATATATATAATTTATTTTTTATATATCACTTCATATGAATATTTCCCATAGCAGGTACATTTAAAACATATTTCTAAAATTTCCTTTTTATGTTAAAGTAAAATGTAACTGATTCATTTTATATCTTTATAAAATATGTATATATTCATTTAATATTACAAAGGATATTATTTTGACAAAAAAAAATGCAAAGCTTTTAATTTGTTGCCATAACAATATAATATTGAGTAGAAATTTTTAACCAATATTATTTACCACGTAAAAACCGAATAAATATCGTAGACCACTAGATACATATATATAGAACAATTATGTCATAAAAAACAACAAGAAGTACAATACGGCAATTAACACAAATTTACGATTAATTTATGCTGGTAAATTTATATCATAAATCATTATGTTCACATCAAGGATTATAATTGAAAATTAAATCAGTTGAAGGAGTTTCATACAATTTTTGATTGTATCAATAAATTTCACGTTCATTATTTTGTCGACATTGACATACATATGAGTTTTATGTAGGGATAGGGGTTATTATGATCATTATTTTTTTCACACCTTTACCCCTACGAATTTAAACTTGTTTGTGTGAAGGGCAAGTAAACGATTTATAGTGATCAATTCCCCATACTAAGAAAATACACATCGCTAACAGCAATATGCTTACAAAAATCATATTTAATTCTTAGACTTTAATAAGTAACTACATTATACGTAATATTTGAACAACCCCAAAAATAAAATAAGCACGATAATAATTATTTAAAAACAATCCCCTACACGCTAACACTTGTTACCGTTTTAAGTATTCTTCATACAGTAAATAAAGATATTATTTTAATCGAAGTCTTAAAATTATAAGGTAATTTACTATAAAGGTAATAAAATATGAATGGTTCACCGTTGGTTCCTAATAGTTGACCCTAATGATAACGTTGACCTTCCACAAACATAAACACACAAATGAATCAAGGAAACCTACTTGGGCACGCCATCGTGCCTTTTTGAACAATGTTTGATTACCGTTCACGCGTTTGTTTTTATTTATTGTTTTATCTTTTATGGTGCATTAAACTCTTTAATCTCTATCACTTTTCTTTAACTTTATTTTTGGCATCCAATCTTTCAGATTATTGCCGTGTAGTTAATATATTACAAGCGTCGTGTGATTATTTCAATATTCTAACAAGATGATGACTCCCTTGTTAGAACCTTTCAGGAAGTTTTTGTGGCAACTTAAAATTCATGCTCCGTGGTATTATTTTCCATTCACTTCACTTATGCACAATAAACTATATTACGTAAAACACTACCAAGTTTACAAATTATAGAGTCAAATAACAAAATATTTTGAATAACATATAAAATGCACTACATGACAGACTAAAATCCCGCCAAAAACTCCTCTCTTGATCACTTATTGAAATGGTTATTTTGCGGTATTTTTTGTTATATGTTTTGTATAAGTTCATAACGAACAGAAAGATACCCCATATCCTAAATGGAATTATTCACTGCAGTTTGTTTGTGGTTCCTACTCATAAATGTAAAGTGTGTAAATCAGCTCCATAAATATGCAAATTATTTTTTTATTAATGACATGAAGACAAATATAGCCGCACTGTTCCATGTGGACTTGTATTCGAATTATTTCCGTAGAGCAATTTACATTAAAGATACATATATTGCACGAGATAACAAAAGATTATAAAATATATTTTATGAGGTCACTTAAATTTATTAAGAACAGCTTTAGTGGTTTACGAGTTATAACAAAATTTAACTAGTCAAATATCAATTTTTCGGGTCTTTATTCGATGTTTTTTTTTGTTATCAAATATTACGTTGTGGTTTTCCTAAAAAGGCATTATTATTTTTTATACAAAGAATTAGTTATCCTCTTCAATTTCAATTCGACAAAATAACGCCGGCAGCAAGACAAAATATGACAAGGCTCTTTACCATTACTTCGTAGGTCGGAATGTTGGGATAAAATCATTGTTTACTTCTTTTGACGCGTTAGGGAAAAATGATGAAAGTAAATTTTACGATGCGCGCGCACACCGTCACGAAAAACTACACCTTTACACTTTATAGCTAGCTATAGTCAACTTTTTATTTATTTGTATTAAAACTTTCAATGTATTAACCTTTTTTCTAATGTTAGTGTCGTTTCTTCTACAAACGTAGAATAAGGCGAAAGATAAATTTTTTGAATAAAAGATTTTTACCTTGTTTCGCCAAAAAAGTATAACTGTTAACGCGTGTATATAAAGAATTACATACACACCTTTTTTTTATTATTACAAATATCGTGAGGTGCTCGCTCGTCCATCAGGCTCGTTCACTAATTGCGGAGTTTACAATTAACGGAGTGCCGTCCGTAAACGAGCACAATTGGCGCAATGGAGAGGAAATAGACATACATCCTCGAACACCTATTTAGATACAAGTCATATGAAACGGGAGGTATGGTACAAATTTCTAGGCACATGCGCAGCACAAGATATATTATCCTTCTACCTACAACAAGATAAGTCTTGAATATTAATTTAGAAGTGAAACAACGCCTTGTGAATACTAATGAAATTGTGAATAGAGGCACTGCACATTAAATAGTGTACGATAAAGAATATTCGACAGGAATTGTATTGATTTAAAAATATTTACATTTAAGATAGTAACAGTTACAAAGTAATATAATCCAATAGCAGTACAAGTAACCATACAATAAAAGTTAATACACAACGTTTGGAATTCATATTAAAGACAAAATAAATTAAAGTGAGATATGCAGGATAGATACTTCTTTTCGTAGAGATTAACACTATAGTCCATACATGAATATGCAAATATAGCTTTGTAAAGTAGTCCGGTGAAGCTGTGAAGGCCTAGTAAGGCCAATAGCGTAGTCAGTTCGAAAAAAAAAATAGCTTTCTAGGATTCTATTGTAAGAACAAATTTACGGTAATTTTATAACACTCATCTGTAATATACATTTTATACCGTAATATATTTATTATATTAGACAAGAAAGGCATAATAATGTAACATTTGTATTTATACATAAAACTAATATAATGTACCCTAATAATGTGAAACAGCCTTTATGGATGACGGATTAAAATAGATTACATCATTAAATGCATTGCGGGAGGCCCAAAAACTGCTGCATATGGCGTTCGTGATATTAAAAACGTGAGAGTATTCATAACGTGACCAGTGTAGAAACATAGGCGACTGCAATAAAATTAAATAAGATTGCTCGACACACATACATCTCGGCAAGACGGCAACCGGTGCATGAATGTTACTGTCCTTGTGCGGCCACATTGTCACTGCAACCGCACGACGCTTATACATCTGGGTCAACTTCTTTCCGCGGTTCATTCGGAAGGAAGCATAACTACTCATAGGAACTAGAAACACTCTGTATACATAATAATACCATCTTATATAAATCTATAGATCTGTGCAACAGAAGAATTAACGCCTACGTACTTTTTAATCACATACATATATGTGTATAATGTTCCGGAGTTTGAAAGCGTATGTGTGGGCTTCCATGATCAATGAACACCTCCCTTTTATAAGTAAGAGGCCTTTGTTATTAAATTTTATACTGCAATTTAACGTGGATAAAGTGGATAAGTGGATATTATAAGTGAGAGCTAGTATATTATAAATGAGAAAAGGTGATATATTAGATCATTTCTGACTTCTTGCCGATGGAACTATCTAAGTGGGGTTGGGTCTAACATGCAGCTGTCGCGATACACCAATAGAGCCACCATTGTTAAAATTGTTTCAATATAAAGACAAGAGACAATATTAATTTCAATTTCTATAACATACGACTATACTCTAGATGCGACTGGAGCGAACGAGGAAAGTACAGTGGTTTAAGCGGTAGCGTCGCCGACTGCCACAGCGTTGAATTTTGTGGTTTTAAATAATAAGATAATCATTTGTCCGGTCCACAAATTACTGTTCCGAGTCTCGGTGCACTTTGTGTCCGTAAAACGTATATTTATAAAATCCCCTCGTGATACAGAGTATGATCGCCATTGCGAGAACTATATTTTTTAAACAAAAAGGTATATCAATTTATTTTAGCTTGTGCCATTTTATAAAAAATCTTGTTTCATAATTAATTAAATGTTAATTTTATTGCTAATCGTAATTGATTTCTTCGAAACGACTCTAACAATTTAAATGAAAATTTTGCATTTATATGTTTCAGTTTCCAAGTTCTACGAAAGACACTGCGAAGCTATGCGTTACCCAAGTACCTATTGAATTATTAATAGTAACAAGTTTGTTAATTTATATTCATGTATTTAGCTAATTTGTAATTGCTGAGTAGAATTTTTACTTATTAGATTTACTTATTAAACCGAATGTGAAACCTCTAACAAGACATTTTAAAATACGATACGAGTAAGTCGAATAAATTAATGTTTAAAAAATATTTTTAATAACAAGCTTTTATACAAATGCGCTGAAATGAATAATCGAAATATTATTTTCAATGTGTATGGCGGACAATTCGTTTTAATTTTTTTTTCTGGTTAGAGTTCAGCTAGCATGATTTGATCTAAACAAAGTAAGAACCTTGCAAATCAAATAAAGGCTTGTAAAAAAATATTTCTATACGCAATTATAAAAATATGTTTGGCTAGACATTCAAGGTCAAATAAATATTAAAAAACAGCAACTGGATTATAAAACTAACCATATGATAGTAAACGAGACATGTGTTTCAACATTTTTGATGAATTCTATCTATATCACGGGCGCAGAGACATAAATGTGACAGCACGCTCTCCTGGCGTAATGCCAGTCCAGATAATGAATCAATTTTTTTTTCAAGGTTTTATCCATTGTAATAGATTATTAAAACAAAAAAGAAATACCTACTACGTAAGAACCACTACAAACAAAATGCAAATTAAAAACACGATATCATAATATGAAAAGGTAATAAATAATGCAGCACGTTACAATACACGTGAATTATTCAATCATTTATAGTTCTAAGGAACAGTCATATTGTTAAATCAGTGTAGAAAAATATCAATTAAATGTATAAATAGAATACGACACCGCAGGAAGAAAATAAATTAGAATATTGTATATGTTGAATTCAAATTGATTGTTTAAATTCATAAATACCATATGTTATGTCTTTGTGGGTGTAGTTTGGCACATTTTCAAGATTGAACCCAGACTTAGTGAAATAACTGCGCACTACCCAGACAAAATACTCTATTTTGTTTACTCACATTAAACTGTACAAAATAAATTAAAACGTCAATCATTAATAAAATTTAAAACTGCTATTCAATTTATTATTCATATAATATTTCCTTTCAATTAATTCTTGATTTGCTTAATTAATTGCTAGGGCATTGCTAATATAAATAACTACTTATGTAAAATCCACAATCTAATTGATTTAATCATTATTTTACAGTACTATCTAAAGCAAACTTTTATATTACAGGGATATATTCTAATTTAAAAGATATAATACAAAAAAAAAGCCAACGTCACGCGGTGTTCCCAGGCGATCACCCATCCAAGTACTGACCACGCCTGACGTCGCTTTATTAACTGCGGTGATCGACGACAAGCGGTGTTTTCAATACTCCCTGACAGTGTTTATACGTAACACTTTTCCTTACAAAAAAAGAATGCCGATCAAAATTTAAAAACCATCCCGCAAGAAGTTTCACTTCTATACTTGTTCTATACATATTTATTATCTGCGAATTTTGTATCTTATTATAATTAGAATTGTTAGTTTGGTCGATAGGCCACTCTGAATTATAGGTGAACTTTTATCCTCGATTCACCGACGAAATAATCCAGCTTTAAGCTTCTTCGCGCTAAGCCCTAATCTTAGAAGTAACTTATCATAAAATGTAATGTAAAAAATCATATTAAAAAAAAAATTAAGGTAGCAATGTATTTTTATACGACTAAAACCATAAACGCATGTGAGGTATCAAAGAACAAAGTAACTTAATAATTTGAAGATTTAATTGAAAGTGAAATTTTACTCACATCTTTATAAAAATTAATGTGCAGGAAACCAACAATATTCCAATAAATTAAGTAGATAATACATTAAAAAAGGTTTTATTACTTGTGAAATGCAAAAGGTGAACGCACGACTGCGGAAAGAAGTGAGTGGAGGCCGCGTGACGTAGCTATGTTGAAACCATCTTGCCCTCTGACGTAGCACGGTACCATTGTTAGTAAGAATTGCACGTTCAAGCACGCAAATCACATAAAATATTCTAGTAATAAAGGCTGTGTCCACAATTCCGCATCGTCAAAATAAACACACAACTAATGTAAATAAATCTCCGCCAAAGAACAGCTGTTTATCTTAAACAATCCAAATTTGGATAATGTTAATGTCTGCTGAACATTTGTGTTTGTAAGTGGGCGAATATTTAGAGGTCGATGCAAATAATCCAATTACTCATTTCTTTTAGTGTCACAGAATGACGTATCTTTCGTTTCCAATATAACAAACAAAGTAATGTTTAAGTAGTGATAGCAAGACCATAATGTATGATTATAACTCTATCATTTGAACAGGTAACTTACTAAATGATAGGATAAAACTATCATATAATTAAATTTTGTTGCTTTTTGTGTAAGTTTATAACAATCCTGAAATTTATTTGTAAAATAAATTAGTGATTGACTGTGTTATCGCAACATAATCACAAGATATAAAACAAATTCCTTTTTTCTACCACGTTTGTCTGTTAGCAATAAACTCAAAAATTATTGATCGGATTTTCATGCGGTTTTCACTAGCAGATAGAGTGATTCATGAGGAAGGTTTAAGTATATAATATGTCAAGGTTTTTTATATTATCAGGGCGGGATAACGTCCGTCGAGCTCGTTAAAATCCACAATAAATGTAGGTAAAATTCATAATAAAAGTATTTTTTTCTTTTCTGCATGTCAATCACTCACCAATTGTAACTAAAACATTATAAATAAGATTGATTGTTTCCCATTTACTTATCCACAAAATAAAAACCAAGTTAACTATAATACATAATATATTTGTATATGGATCATTAAGATGAGTCAAGTACATCTAGTGTTAAAGGTAACAGCTACGGAAGTTGTTATAATACGGACATCCTAGACGACCACGCAAACACATATATTTGAGAAAAGATTTATTTATTAGCATGATTCCCTCTAGCATTATGGAATGACCCATACATATTTAAGAAAAAAACTATACCCTATTATTTATTTCTAAATTTCTTACGTGGTGTTTGTTACATTTCCGCAATTTTTAGCATAAGTAACACACTTATTCATAGTAATTATGCGCATATAATTAACGCCTTAGAATTTATTTTTTTCCAATGTGAGTACCGAAAAATGAAAACATTTGCACAGTAACGTAACTCTGTGTGTACAAATTCTATTTGTATGCGCTTACGTTAATATGTAAGAAAAGGTTTCTCATTTTTCAACGATACAAAAGACTCTCAGAGGTTTTTGTAAATCCAAGAGACATGACTAAACAAACGTAGTTTCGTACTTTCTGTAATAAT
>JACEII010000015.1:172253-260467 GCA_014332785.1 Antheraea mylitta
ATTCTTCCATCGAATGAACAGTTTTCCTTAAGTAGCAGGGGATATTTCTTTATTACATTTTAAATCTGTATCTAGAGTGAGTAATCGAAATAGACATCTTTAGTGACTTGTTAGGGACCTTCAAGGAAAAGACAGAATTTTTATTGAGAGACAAGCTTTAGTTCCTAACAATTTATAACTTCATTATGCTTTTATGTTTCCGATTCTGTGTATTAAGTATTTTCATTATATTATATTTATGATATACTTATTTTGGTTTATATTCTATCTTCCTTTGTACTATTTTAATTGAAACTGACTTCTAGATAGCGTAGGTGTGGCAGCTTCCATTTTGATATTGATGTGCCTATAGAGAATTCGTGTTTAATCTTAATTAATGTTTGGTATATTGGTCACTAGCTGTCCTAGATAAATAAATGAAAATGCAAATAAAGTAGCGGGAGATAGCTAGTACTCAATAACGTTATGATATCTATGACAGTATTTTAATATATGATATGAAACGTAAATGGAAGCACACGTCTTGTCAGAGATGATCTAAAGGAATCGTGAACATAACTGCTAATGGATCGGCTAAGTGGTAAACACTGAGTTAAAGTCAAATCTTGTAAAAATATCACCACGTTTGAAGTATCATCGTGCGAGAAACCACAGACACCAGATGCTAAACAGTCCGATAGATTTATGCATTCAAAGCAAATTGTAACTGAAAGAAAACTATTATAAACATATTGTATTTCATAATATAACACGTGTGTCCTGACAACATTCTACTTTTGTACCGCATCCATATACTTATAATTGTACTGTAATATAAGATATTCGATTCTGTATATCATTTATGTTTCTTTTCACATTATCAACCAAAAAATTACTACCGTAATGTAGTAACAGTAACTGAAGTTCCAGACAGTTTAGTGAAAAAACAAATAGCGCCAATAGTTAGCACTTTCTGCTTCATGGAATTTTATTAGAAAATATAAAGTTATATATGGACCATGTCCATAGTTAAATAGTGAAAAATGAAAAGCTTGTAACTTCGACTTGGGGTCGCACGCCTTGCGGTGTTCTGTTGGTTGCCGTTTGTGCGCTAGAACGACATTAACCCTCTCCATTCCCACTCGGGAACTACTACAAGAGACCTACAAACATATGTAATCGATATCTATTTTTTTTTCGAACTAACTACGCTATTGACCTAGCAAGGTCTAAACAGCTTCACCGGACTACTCACTACTCAGCCGATTTTATTTGGGCAACTAGCTCAAGTGTGCACGACACACCTCGATTTGGGCTGTTGCCTGATACATGCAATTCGCGACCCTGTCGATGTCTATCTATCTGTATGAAACGCTTTAAATAATGGTCTATGTTTGAATTACAAACTAATGAAATTCGTTATTCGAATGTGTTTTATCTAAGTTCTATGTATAACTATGTATAACGCTAACTTTAACTCGCGACTTCGTTTACGGAGAAGGTGAAAATAATAAGTCTACGGCTTTACTTTCTATCTTAAATTAAGATAGTGAACAGAAATGTTCTTTTCTATTCGTTAAATTTAGTTGGATTCTGCTGAAGTAAGTAATGTCATAATTGTATGAGTTTTCAACGTCCCCAGATTTCTTTAAATGATAAATTATTATAGTTTTTTTTTTCCCATAAACATACCTCGAAAACACAGCTCACGGTTTTCAAGAATGTGACTTGTAAAAGTTTTATTTACGTAAAATCCAGACTATATAAGCATGCCGATCAAAATATCAATTTAAAATTACTTTCACCCTTGAATAATTTTGCAACATTACATGTTAACGTAGTTAAAAATGGCAAAATAAAACATTAAGTCGATGCGGCACGCTATATACACTATTAATAATATTGAAAAGATTAAGTTATTATATTTAATGTTCATGACCGTTTCTATAATTCGTTGTTCAAACATATTTCGTTTACAAATTAATATAGAGTAAATAATAAATATATGTGCGCGTAGAACGTGATTTGTAGTCGTTTCTCTTTATAGAACATAATTTAAAGAATGACTTTTATATATAAACTAAATACAGATACATTATGTTAATACACTACTTAATTAGTATGTATATGTCACTATACGCTATAATTTCCCCTGATTTCGATATTGCATTATGTTTGATATTATCATTATTAGTACCTATTAACTTTGTATATTTTTAAGCTACGATCATTTGGGTAAGAGAATCGTAATATCATTTTTTTGTCGAGTTTCAATAAGGTGTTCTAATTATAGTATAACTGATAAATTTCAAATTCACACAAAATGTGAATAATACTTTCATCAAAATATTAGAGCACATGTTATTTTTTATTTTGTGTAGAATAGAGCATTCTCTTCTCAAAATGACTTATGTAAAAAAAACATTAAATATCGTAACCGATATAACCATGTTATAACTTTACATGACAATAAGATATCTCATATTCTAATTTACGATTTGTAAAACATAATTCTTCGAGTTATAAAATTTGGCAGATAGAAAATTTCCATACCTTAAACACGATATATATTTATTGTTAGTAGTTGTGTAAGTACGTGACGAATTTCCATCTTATGATCTTGATAAATTAGAAAACCTTATCTAGATTTACATGAATATGTACGTTATCTTTGTGAATATTTTTTCTTCAAACATGTACAAATATTTGTTTAATTTATAATGAAGCTCCCTTTCATCATCATAATTAAATCGTTTAAGCCTATGTGTTGCTTGCATGTTAGTGACGTGACATAATATGAAAATAGAAAAGATATTCTACACGTATGAACAGGAAAAACTATCGTTACCTCATCATTTGGTAAAAAAGCTATTGACCATATAAATGCTTCTCCGAGTGTTCGGACCTTTTGAGGACTTGAGGGAATATCAAGGCGGGGTCAGGAATATTATGCGTTTAGTAAAAACACAATTCATTCGTTTTGAAGTTCCCTGTAACTACACTCTATACTAATAAAGTTAAAGAGTTCATTTACTTGAACGCACTAATGTCAGAAACGGACAAGTGTCCGATTTGAAAGTTATTTCAGAGATAACTAATTTATTGAGGAAGGCTATAAAGTTATATATCATCACGCTAAGACCACTACGAGTCGAACACCAGTGAAAAATGTTTCAAAATCGGAGTTAACGTACGTATTATTTTAAATGCCATTGACATTGATTAAAAGTTTCAGTAAAATGCTTCATTAATCCGTACAATTTTCAATGGAAAAAGCACAAACGCCAACGAAATTAACCCTCAATCACAGTTCCTTTACTCTTATACTTCTATTTCTTGCAATATTATACAAAACTGGTCAAAAGATCAATATAATTTAATGTGTGAAGTTTATATATATATAAATAAAAAAACAATTGTCGAATGTATGTAAGCACATCACCCCAGTACGGGTGCACATATTTGGATTCTTCTTTAGTTGTATTTTTATTTGTCGGGACAAGGTTTATAGGAAAAAGTGTGGTAAAAAACATACGGAAAGCGAAAAATTTGGGTTGAAAAATTTTCATATAAAAAAAATGAGGCAGAAGGACTTAGGACAGTAGGAAAAATTTCCAAAATATTGGTACATAATTGTAGACTGGCATTCAATTTTATTGTAACTGAATACTTTATACGGTAGTACTGTAAAGGGAAGATTATGTGTTATTTTCTCAGATAATCCTATGCAAAGTCAGGGATATAATGTTTCCTTTAAAAGATAGAATGATTTTCACTAAAATATAGAGATATACGTTTAAGATTAATTTATTTTTGTTATAAAACAGGAAGATGTATTCTTCTTTTAAGTATTAAGTTCTTTGGAAGAGGTACTTCAAAGCAAATATTTATAAAAACGTTTCCACGCTATCTTAAAAAATATTTATAAAAAATCCATTAATTTTAAATAATTTTCACTATTCTTTTTAGGGTTTGTCTAATATTATAAAGTAAAAATTTGTATGTTGGTAGAAGGATAAAGCTATACATTATGTACTAGAAGAAAAATCTTTTTAGAAAATGCCTGTTGTCTTGATTAGCTGTTACAAAAATAAGGTATCTAATAGGATAGATACAATAATATGTAAGCACTCTTTAAAGATAAAAATGGATATTGAATCATGTGAATTTATATTAGAAGATGTATGTGGAAAAGTAATTAAAATTCAGTAAGTTTTATTATTAACATAAAGTTTTTTTTTTCAGTATAAATGTTTTTTGTAATACCTGTTTTTCAACATATTATCCGGAACGAAAACGTTCCACCAGGATGGACGCTTCTGGCGTATGTATGTAGGGGTATCACTCTCATCGTCCGTCTCGTTCCCGCCTGATTTACGCCTTTTCTTACGTTCGAGCTGGAGGCGAGCCGCCCAAGATCGTCGACGACCTTTATCCGAGGAGCCGTACCGTTCTCCGGGAATAGGCACTGCCAACGATGCCCGTCGTGGTACTTCAGGTGGTGGCCCATCGAATTCTGTCAACTTCCTGTATCTCTCAGAGTAAGTGGCTTCGGAAGCCCTTCGACCGTTGGATGTCGGACGTGACTGGATCGTTTCGACTGTAATTTCTGTAAACGCCTCATCGTCATCGGTATCCGGGTTCAAGGTTTCATCACTGAAACGGCGAGGTGTTTCGTCTACCGCTTCCTGTAGACTGGCCAGCTGAAGACTGGGACGATGAGTCCTTGCACCACGCGGGAGGCGATTCGGCCGCCCGGGGATGCGAGCCAGCGACACTGGTGACTCCGTCAATGTAGTAGCTTCACTATTCATTGTCACAATTTCACTTCACTATGTAATGTTCCAACACTACACTTATTTAGGAAGGCATGATGATCACGGTTCCGCCATTTTAAATGTACATATAATTTTGATAATAACCAGAATACGTTGCTATTGTTTTTATCGATTCGTCGTTTCGGCTTAAATGCTGTAAACAAGCAGAAATGAAATTCTAAAATGTATCTCGAACGAAACATTCGTGTGTCCAAATCGTAATATCGCCCGAATATAATATCTAAATATTAAATATGCTTTAAAAATAATCAAAATTATTTTACAAAAAAAGAAACGAAAATCAAATACGACCAAGTTTAAGATACAAGCTAAATCAAGTAAACATAAGAAAAAATAAAATTTCCGCTCCATTCCACACTCCAGTTTTATTTGCGGTTCTGAGATCGTCGACGAAAAAAAACATTCAAATAACACTTCAACCCGAATGATAAGTTTGGCTATTACGAAGGAAAATTATTATACCTTTTGGTTTATACAGATATTTCTATAAATACATATTAATCATGATCACTTTAAAATTCGTCTTCAATCGACGATTATTATCATACTACTTATTTGATTTCGATATGAAAAAAGGAAAAAAATATTGTTTATATACCTATATATAGACGTCAACGTTGCGGCGTCGTGCCGAACCAGTCAATTATTCAGAAACTTGGATACTTTTTGTCGTTTTGATGTAAAAAACTGTTTAAATTGAAAGTGCGCTTTAAATAAATGTAAAACTACAGGGCCGGGATATAAATAAAAGAAATAGAAATAGTTGTCTCAGAATAGTAAGAAATAGCAACAAGTGTCATTACTAAGCCATATAAGCCAACCGCGGCATCGCGATCACAGCTTTCGTAACTGCATTGCCGTCTGTCATCGACTCACGCGCACTATCAACCAAGTCGCCACGGGGAAAGTTGACACCGTCTTACATAAATATGTAGTAGCTATTTCACTACTACGATCAATTTCATTATCATTATATTGCTATATAACCTCTATTGAAACTTTAACACGCTTTGAACGGATACAATAATGTTTCGTGTCAAAGCAAATTATGCTTTTAACATTATATTACCTATAAAACGTGTAAATTATGAGTTATAAATAATGTGCTTTTACTGATTATTTAAGCTGATTTTAGGAGTATAATTTAGTGACATAATTAAAAACGGAAATATTATAGTTACAAAGCGAGTTAGGTTTTCAACAGTAAAACACATTGTATTTTACATACAAATAAAAAACAATGTATTATATTACTAAATTCATATAACAAAGAAAGATTACTTCTATTCTGTTGGGATCAAGACATCCTCTTCAATAATCGTCATGAGAGGTTATAGCACACTGTTACAAACTGATCTTGCAAAGGAAATGAAATCTATATTTTGCAATTCACATCTAGGTCAAGTAAGTGCGTGTACCGAAACTAACATTGCGTTAGGACTTAAAATGTGGCATTTTAAAATGTTAACATTTGAATGCATACGACATTTAATTTACAGTAGATATCTTAATATGATTAACATTTCTACAACTCATTTTTTTATTTTGGTTTATAGATATAAAAAAGGAGACAGAATATTTATGAGTTAACATCTTTTTAAAGTCCGAAACATTTATCAAAATTATATTCTGAGATGTCTATAATACTATAATTGTTATAAAGAGGTAAGCTTTGTGAGAATACTTTTAGAAGTTAATATTTGGAACCATACTCGATTTCAAAAACAATTCACAGATAGAAAACTATATTTTGCCTAAATGGCCTAATGATTGTATATTTTACAGTAATATTTGGTTTTATATTGAAATTCATGCGAACGAGTACATGATATAAAAAGCTATCACAGAAATGAATATTCTGTCTTGTAAACCGAAATAAATTATCGTATATATTGTATTGTTGTTGTTGTATATTGTATTATTGTGTATAATGTGTAATTGTAAATACATATATCAGTTAGTTTTTAGTCTACGAAACTAGATATAACTTAAGAATTAAATATTAAATCAACATTTTTAGGCATAATTTGATCCAAAATCTAGAAGCAAATAGAATTTCACGGTTACTTATAATAAAAATCCGAAAACTAAAAAAATTATGTATAAAATAAGAGAAAAAAAGGAAAGCAATGATTTATGTTATGTGAAGTGTATTATCTAGTATCATATATAGTAAATAAAGATAATAAATATCCTGAAATCAAAAAGCAGCGCCACCCACCAGGTCCAATTTTAAATTAAATCATCAATAAATTCACCTGAATATACGAAAAATTATACCAAAATCTTTCCAGCCGTTTAGCACTTAATGAGGCCAAAGAACTACGGGAAATAATTTTATGTTTTTGAACACTTTTTATAATTTATAGGCCGTTAGCGTTTGTCCACAATATTACCTAATGTTAAATGATTATCTGGTTTAAAATCGTAAACACGCTAAACATAGAGGGAGAAACTGATTCTCAAGTACTCATATCGGAACACACTTATAGGTGCTTTTCGATCTGAGGGCAGGTAGCTTACCTGCTTAGTAACAGCCACAATGATATGGTTTTACCATGACGTTTTCCTTCACTGTGTCAGAATATACACAACAGAGAGTATGGAACTATAAACGCGTACGAACCGGAACATTCACACAAACATGAGCATCGCGAGACTCCTAAGCGGTTTTCGCGGTGCTGTCCATAGAATTCCTTTCAAAACCTCTTGTCGATACGCATGAAGAACTTTTTCATATGGTGCCTTCATCCCCTTTCCAAACTCGCACCACCCGCCGCTGGCTGGCTGCTCATCCACATACGCTAAAGCCCAGCAAAATGGTAACAACCGTAAGGTATTCTAGAAGCTTTGTTATGCGCACTTTGGCGTTGTGGAATGAGTTACCTGGTACTGTGTTCCCCCAGGGTTATGACATGGGGCTCTTCAAAAAGGGATTAAAACACGCTCTCCAAGGTCGGCAACATAACAGCGATACCCCTGGTGTTGCAGTTATCCATAGGCGACGGTAACCATTTAACATCAGAGGGACCGTCTGCCTGTTTATTGCCTTTTGGCATAAAAAAAAAGGTTTGTGTGAGTGTGCCGTTTTTGAGCGTTTGTTCGTGTTTTCCGTACTGTCTTTCGTATTTATACTGTGACCGTGTACTCCTACTTTTAAGAATTAGAATTTACATCGAACGACACAGTGTCTCACCAAACTGTCACATATTAAATAATTTCGATAAATAGAATAAAAATGTATAGTATTCTAATGCATTTCGATATCAATAGCAAGCTAACAAAGATTTATTTTATGATTTTGTAACAATATCTATCAGTACAGACAGACTTACAGACACTTAATAATATTTCAAAACGAAATCTTTTCAAATCAAGGTTTCGTTTATTTCAACATTTTCAACACGATTGACTAACAGTTGAACCGATAACGAGTGACGTTAGACGAAATTTTATAAAATTTGAATATTATTTTAAAATACAAAATTAAATATTCTCATTATATCGAACTTTCAATATAAAGTGAACTGTTAAATCTAAATGAGGTGTTGGCAATTAAAGATTATCCCTATATAAGTATTCAAGTATTTAAACGTACTGTTTATACATTTAACAGAACAAGTAATAAACCGATGTCTTTTCCACTTCTCTTAAGCCGCCTGAAGCTTTTGATGTCTCCATGACGTTTCATTTCGTTTGAAGTAATGTATCTATTTAAATTGAACTTGATTTTATTACATTCAAATCAACAAACGAATCCATGAATTAGTAAATAACTATTAACATACTATGGTCAGACAATTACGTAGGAATACTTATTTTTTTAAAGAAATCTGCCCCATTATTAAAAAAAAAATCCACTAAACACACACGCCATATTCCTTAGAAATATAATATTATAATGTCGTTACTACTCATGATAGTCCGGTGAAGCTGTTAAGACCATGCTAGGTCAATAGCGTAGTCAGATCGAAAAAAAAAACGATTATCGGTGAAATGCAGACAAGTTGTCAGGGATACATAAGATGACATAGTACCTAGAAAAATGTACTGTTATCGATGTTTCTTTTTTCGGAGTGACTACTATATTGACCTAACAATGTCTTAACAGCTTCACCGGACTAACCAACTGTTCTCAAAGGCTTAAATCAAATCTACATTAAGCCGGTCGTAAAAGTGAGTAATAAAATTAATTAGCTTATGTTGTATAAACAGAAATAGTTGGAAATAAATCAAAATTACGTTGCATAATGGAAAAAGAACAGCATTTGAATGACTATGTAGTTAATGATAAAGCACGTACGTGGGCTGACCAATGTGTTAGTGCCTATACTATCACATCTTTCACAGTTATCTCACGTCTCAATTGTTTCAAATATTTTACTTATTAATTTAACTAACTGTAGTCCGCAGTTCCGTTCGGCTAGCAATGTTTTTATAGTATAGTGGTGGCATACATTTGTCAGTCAGTCTGTGAAACCCTGTAATACCAAAAGCATCACATGGTTATAGACAACCTTTCATACAAAACCTTTTTAATATTACCTAAAATATTTTACCTGTACCTCCTACGATTTCGAACTTCCATCGACTATATAGTTAAGGAGAAAGTACTACTATTATATTGGTAATATAATAATAGAAAGTAACTTAATATTGCCATGGATTGGATACATGAATATATATCAATATAATGATGTAATTACAAGCTGACGCCTTCCTCGCTTCGTTGTATTTCTTTCCTATATCGTAACAAAATGTATCCTATATTTTTCCTCAAGTTCTGAGCTACTTCAATACCAAATTTCATTGCGCGATAGATTGAGACATTTACTCCAGAAATGATAAAAAATAAAGAAACAGAGTATTAATAAACTAATATTTCGGCAATACGTGACACGAGAGCATGTAGTCCCAAAGTTAAAAGCTGAACCAAACAGAGGTCAATGCTCGCAGCGATAAATATGATATCAAACATACGAATGATTCAACCAATAATAGGAGAAAGCTTATAAAAAGCGAAAAAATTCCATACCACTGCATACACTACCTACAGTCATATAAAAAACTATAAATAATATTTTAATCTCTAAGTGATTACAATATAACCGTCATCTGCCTGACCGAAAAACAAAGAACCACAGACAGAATATGATTTATAAATGTTTCAATACAGATTTTTATTACATTACTTTTTTCTTAGTAAAGATCTAGTTTGTTTATTTTAAAGAATACAGTTTTAAAATGTATTATATTGGTGAAATGTACTAACTTATATTACAAAGCTTAACGAGATTGTTTATTAAAAACTGTATAATACATTTTGTGGACGTACCAATGAAAATTGCAGAATTCTTTTTGACTTTTAAATATATTTATGTAAAAAATGTTACAGGTTCTATCGCTATATAACTAAATTAAATGAGAGCGAAATAATAGTGGTGGTGGGATTTGTGAATCGGTCCATAACCTTATCGGCCGAAGAGACGGCAGGTTGGCCGCTGGATAAGAACAGAGCATTGCCGACAAGGGCCGAACTATGAACGCCTATGTTAGTGAAGTACCATGTGACTCAGGTCCTTACGCTACAGTCCAGCTATACGGGGAATTTGATGAAAATGAAAATTAAACACAATTAATGAAAATTAAACATAAATGAATAGTGAACTAGAATTATACTCGTGTCAAGACTTAAACAAATTATTTGTATTCTCAATCTTAGTTATAACTTTTTTTTTTTCTCGAACTGACTACGCTATTGACCTAGCAAGGTCTTAACAGCTTCACCGGACTACTAAGGCGAGCGCTTAAGGCACTCAGCCAATTTTATATTGGCAACCAGCTCAAGGGTGCACGGCACACCTCGGCTTGGCTGTTGCCCGTTGCATGCAAAATCGCGACCTATCTTAGCTAACCTAGCTAACTATTCATATATGTTTGAGTTGTCGAGACGCATATGAGTACCAGCATATCCGCCCCGACAACCCCTCCATATATTTTTATCGGAAAAATTTGGAGAGTTTTTCAGTTCGATAAGGGAAAAAATTTTTCACAAAATAACCCTTCCACAAAGATGTGTAGCGTGTAGGCGTGCACGTGTGTGGAGGTGATAGTGTAGTGTTGTAGCAGTGATGTATGGGTGTGTAACCGTATCGCGCAAGCAACGCACTCAAGGGCTCCCTACCGAGGGATCGAACCTAGACTTGAGCCGCTGCCGTGGGAGGCCTAATCGGGTGTGCGGGAGCGAAGTTAACCCCCAAACCGCGGCGGCGCGATCTGTGGTTACGCGGGCGTGGGCGTGAGCACGCTCTGTTACGAGGCTTAGTTATACCTGTTGAGGTAACACAGAGAAAATACGTATATCATTTACGAATTAATATATCGTGAACGCATATATCGTATGTTTATATGTTATATGTTTATATTACATTGACTCTGAATATATTTTATGGCCAAGAAAACCTTTTACTAAATAGTAATATTGCAATTATGATAAAAAAATATTCACGTAAGGTTTTTGTCGACTGAAACTATTTTTTCTGTTTCTTTAAAATTTTCCTATTCTCCTTTCTGTAAAAAGTACAAATTTCTAACGCACGACTGTACGTGATAAGTGAATATTCGTGCACCAACACTCATACTTCAATTCGAAATAATGAATACACTACATACAATATAAAGTATAAATAACGTCTTTTAACGAAAATACTAACCTTAAAAGTATGGAGATTTGTAATATGAAGAAATATTTTTCTGACTCCATCTTTCCTCATTTCAACAACTCAACTTAAAACGTCCTTTCAAACCAAAAATCAGCATACCCTAATCCAAAATAATTTCTTATTGCATATTAGAAGGTGCACTTTCGTTTTCTAAAATTTGCCTAAATTTTGAAACTTGTAACTTATGAATTCTTTAGTTTACAATACTGGGAATTATTAAATGGAAGCAACAAATTTCGTTTCTAAAAATAACATGTTGTGTTACCAAAGAACGTTAAATAAAATCAGAATAGATTGAGAAGTCAAGAAACAACGAACGCTAGCAAGAGACAATAATAATCAACGCATAACTAATAAGATGCGAGCGACGACGGATAGAATATAGATTAATTGGTAACGAGACAAACTCAGACAAAGAAAATAAACTCATTAATTCAATGTTACTGAACAAAGGATACAAAGTACAAAATTCGTTTACGTACGGAGTCCTCTACGAAGCGTGAATAGTAAATATTTACATGTAAATAACTATCAATAAAATAATATTAAACTCATATTTATATCTAAGCGGAGATAAAAATCTGGTTTAAAATCGTAAGCATCTGTTTATCTCAAATCAAGAATACTATTAAACGATTTAAAGCTACGATTGATTAATTTTACATAAAGGAAAAAGATACACTGAAAGCTGTATGAAATTTCTCGAATAATAAATACCTTTTTTTAATTAAACTCAAAACTATAACATATATGTATGTAATATTTTTAGTATTCCGTATATGATTCTAAGGATAACAAAACGATGGCAATGTTTTTAATCAAAATAAATGTATGTGATCATTCCTGCTTTTAATTTTCTTCAAATTTGTAAAAGTTAGACAGTGAAATTTTCACACATCTTTTTCGGTTCACAATCGAATTACGCATATTATTTACTTTAATTAATTAAAAACCGAGACACACATTAATTTAATTCTACGTAATATTCTACAATACTATTGGTACAATTAATTTTTTCTTGTTATTTTCGTGTTAAGTACTCCTTTATTAAGAAAGGTTCTAACTGTATATAACTTCACAATAGGCCCTAGGACACTGAATAATTTAACACTCGTAAAATTACGTGACGTTGCTGATGATCTAACAGAACTTACTTTTATTAGATGCCATTAGGTTATTTATATAAAAAATGTATTCTGAAGTAAAATGAATCTTGCCTTAGTTCTTCAGTTAATTAATTCCAATAAAGGCGTGAATTTCAACATTTAAATATTTTTACGGCTTGCTGATTAACTAACGAGATATTAATGAAGTGTTTTCAAATGTGTTGTTAAATAAATAGTATGTGCGGTTTTTTTTTTCAACAACAACTGTTGTATTACAAACAATTTAAGATGTTTTATATGAAATGTGCTGTTTAATCTGTGTTCCTAATATAATAGTTATTTAATAAACTTCAAAGATCACATGGACGCATATAATATAAGTATTCTTAAAATATTAGATTGCTAGCAACCGCCAGCGATTTCGTTCCTATTATTGATTACAATAAAAAATAAAGAACCATAGAATATAGTCTATGTCAATATAATAAAGATTTCTATTAGCAAACATCGTAGAAATAACCTCTCTAAAATCATATAGAATAATTAAAAAAAAAATAACTTCCGTACTTTCGACTATCACTTGTATATAATAAATATAATTCATTCGTCATCTGTGCTCTTCATAAAAATAATGAAATGTAGAAATATTTGGAAAAATCCCAAGATTTCATTTATTGTAAATATATCGACCGTTTATCATTAGAGATAGATGACCTGATTCCAAATCCGGAATGAGCAAAACAGTAGACCGATTAATAAAGGGTTTAATGTGCGTGAAATAACGTTATACCTAATAAATAAAATAAATGTTGGTATATAACTGTTATTAGCAGCAAAAAAAAAACATTGCGACATGTTATTCATGTATACTCTAATCTACATATTATATGTGAGACTAGTTACACCCGCGATCCCGAACGTGTTTGTTATTATATGTTATAAGTAATAATTTTGGAAAGATTTAGCAAAAGGGGTATTGTATAAATAATCTCCGTGTTTAAATATCTCACACGTACAAATGTTTAGCATAATAAATTGAAGGGTATAGAAATGTATGTACTACCATATAGTGGCAAATCATAGCAAAAGAGATAGTACGAAAATTTCGGTGAAATGGTCCAGGGGTAGACACACTGTAATGCGTACTAGTGACTAGTTAAGTAATTTGTATAGCATAAAAACTTTTTTCGTAAAGAAAAAAAAGTGTGTGTGTATTTATGTACACGCGTTAGAAGTTATACTACTTTGGTGTAACAAGATAAAAATCTTTTCAAAAACGTTGTCTCTCGCCTTATTCTGCGTTTGTAGAAAACACGGCACTAACAATGGAAAAAAGTATTTAATACATTGAAAGTTTTAATACAAAGAAATACAAAGAGATAAAATTTTGACTATAGCTGTTTTCAGGGTGTCGGTTGTTCGTGACGGTGTGCGCATGCTTCTTAATAACTTTGGGGTGTCGGATTTTCGTGACGGTGAGCGCGCGCATCGTAAAAATTTACTCTCATCATTTTTCCCTAACGCGCCAAAAGAAGTATTCAATGGTCAATCTGTATTCGAGGTCATCAGTTTTAAACATAAAAACCAACAGCCATCTATATATTACATAATATATAGATTTCCGTCCGATCACCTTTCAAATTATAAACTAACATCCAAATAGTATGTAAGCATTAATACATTAAATAACGATTAATCACATTAAATAACAATTAATCGATAACGAGCAAAACTCTTTGGGTAAAACCTCGAACATCGCGTTGCAGACACCGACGGACATTATCATTGAAGCTCTGCTAAGTGTTGTGGTGCATAACACAATACTCAAGTTACGTTTATTACTTGAAAAATGTAGGTCGTGTCCGATTTCAAAGTGTTGCGGGACTTGCACAACTTAATTCAGAACCGAGCCGCATCGCGCCGTCCGCGTGTCCCAGACTTCAAACCCGTTTACCGAGCAATGCCGGCGGAATCACTTTCATCGAATCGATTCAGTACTATTTGCGATAAGATAAGCATAACCGTGTATTAATTGAATCATGATAAAATATATCAAACTATTTCTATAAACTAATTCATGGTCAAAAATTGTTGTATTATTCATATTAACGTGTATCAAGGATGACATATACTTTAATCGTATTAAATATATTTTTTTAATTAACTTGTAAACAATCGAAAACGTAACCAATAACATAATGTTAATGATAAAGCACGTGCAATCGTTTTCACTTCATAATTCAACGAACTTTAGCTACATCATTGGTCAAACTTGAATCGTATCAAGTCACAAGAAAACAAAACAGAAAGTTATCCAAATTTCCATAGACGTCTTACTTTATATTTTTAGAAATAAACGATAACAATTACAATCATATTTGAAAAATATCACGTAGTGTCACTGATATTATTTTATTTTCGACGGTACTCAAGTTTAAATTCAAAAGCAGTCATAATATTGCGATAAACAAAATGTAGTATTTTGAAATATTACGACTGAAAACAATCAATTCAAGTCACATAAGAAAACTATATGAAGCGTATATTATGTATAAATAGAGTACGACAAGACACACGAATGTAGGGACCGTTTAAAACCTGAAACGTATATCACAAATATGGTTTTTTTTGCTGGTCGCGGGATATGAACCGACCTCCTTTCCCCACTGCACTGGCGCAATGAACAAACAGAAAGAATAACTAGACGAAGATGTCGACGCACGAAATTGTAGCGGAACTTGCGTACGCGACTTTCACTGCGGGGTTTGTGAGCGTGCTCGTGCTCAAGCGTTCGAAGCGCGCGGCGCTTTGAATGACACTGATTGGCGCGGTGGACGAGTGCTGCTGGGTCGCGCTTGGAGCCCGGAGGGGCAACCCGCCTGTAAGTTGCCGTCACCGTCTGACCGATAACCTCTCTGAAACCTACCCCTCTAACACCGTTTCTTATTTTAAACGAACATAATCACGTATTACCTACAACTACCTCCATGATACACATACGAGAATGTTCTAATTCTTCATGAAATTATAAACGAATTACTGTTTTGTTGGTAAATATTAATCAACTTATAATTTTTTTTTCGAACTGATTACGCTTTTGGCCCTGCAATGTCTTAACAGCTTCACCGGATTTCTATAAATTATTATCATGTATTCATTCTCCAATGGAGTATTTTCAGGTGCAGTATATGTTATTATTAATTTAGTGTATTTTTGCAGTTTACAAATGCATAATCAATATGATGAAGATTCAGGTTTTATGGATTAGCATAAAAATAGGTTTATTACTTTTACCTCAATTTGTATATTTGAATATTCTTTATGATAATGATTATGAATATTATACCAACAGGTTTATGCAACAATTCGTAAATGACAAAAGATCATAACATTAGGTTCAACGCATAGAATTATTAAAAAAGAATATCATTTTATTACAAACTAGCTGATATTAGCTTCGTCTGCCTTGTTTATTATCTTGACATTATGTTATACGTACTAAAGATAGACTGCTCATTTTTGTAGGTGGTAGAGCCACGCTGAAGCTATGACTAGTTTCAGCGTGCATGGGTCGGCTCGCCCGTGGTACTACCACCCTCTCACAGAAAACCGACGTGAAATAACAGTGCTTGCATTGTTGCGTTTCGTTCGGTACAATGATAGCGCCGGAGGACCACACCCCTCCCTATCCCTTCTTCCCATTCCCCCTCATCCTTCCCCACAGACACAGGCTGGCAATGCACTTTCGACTCCTCTATTGTTGCTGGTGTCTATGGACGGTGGTGTTTACTTAACATCAGGTGACCCACCTGTTCGTTTTTCTCCTATGACATAAAAATATATATATATACTAGCTGTTACCCGCGGCATCGCACGCGTTTTTTAATACATTAAATAAATTTAAAATCGTAATCACACATCTAGTGTAAATTACAATAATATTATTTCAAAAATATTTGTATCACACGCACATCATCTACTGTAACAGGTAACGTGTACATTATATATGTGAATACCAATAATGAATCGAATGGGATGGGATTATCATCATCCACATAACTGGAATTTTAAACTATATATCACCCTCAGTGCTCACACTATATAAGAAAATAATGAAAATATGAAGCTAAATATTATCTAACAATATCTGTTAAATTATTTTTTAATTTATATAGATATAATATGTCCATAGTGTCGATATAATCAAGTCATTATTATACCTTGCTATAATTTAAATCACATAATTATATGACTTTCAATTAAATTTATTCTTGGAGTCCAGTACAGCGCACGTCACACGTGTATGTTTACAGTGAACAACATATTTTTGATTAATTTCACACGGATGAATGCACGGACAACAGTTTATCACTACATTGTGTAAAATAAAGTCCTATTCCACGTCTGTCTATATGTCTGTTCGCAATAAGATCAAAAACTACTGAACGCATCTTCATGTCGTTTTCACCAATATATAAAATGATTCTTGGGCAAGGTTTAGGTATAGTTTGTCTTATTATCAGGGCGGGCGACGTCTTCTAAACCCGCTAGCTTAAAATAAAACAGTTAATTAGTTACTTATTTGCCCGTCAAATTCCCTTTCAAATATTACTTGTAGTCCGGTGAAGCTGTTAAGCGTAGTCATTTCTAAGAAAAAAAAAACGTTCAAATAGGTTAAGTCGTTTCGGAGATTACCCGCAACAAAAAAAAAACAGACATATCGACAGAGTTAAAAAAAATGTTGATATTTGTAGCATCACGGATATTTTTAATATAAAATACACTCACTTTACTTTTATTATACGTAATATATCACAAATCAAAAATTGGGTACAAAACTAACGTAGAATAATGTTTTTGAGGAGTTTTTGGCGGGATTTTAGTCTGTCATGTAGTGGATTTTATAAATATAATATTGTGTTACATGATGCAATATCGTGTAGAAATTGGTTGCGTTTTATATAATATCGTTCGTTTATTTTGCATAAGTGAAATGAATGAAAAATAAAACTACGGAGCATCAATTCTATGGTCTTGAAGATTAAGAATATAAAAATTTACGTTATATTATATAGAGGATTATACCTTTACATTAACTTGGACATAGAAGAAAACTAACTATATTGACAACTTCAAAATTGGCAGTATGGATTAATTCCTTCGACTGTCTTATTGGACGAATATTATTACTACTAAACTTTCTGAATAACAACACAAAATAAACTTTAGAAATGTTTGCGATATAAACGTAACACGTAGAAACAAAACTAACGTAGAATAAACTTTTTGAATAGGAATACAAAATAAACCATGAAAATATTTTTGATAGATTGTTATCGCGTTACCATGGCAACGCATATAATACTGACATTAACACGCAGCGGAAGCTTCCAAAATAGCCCAATTTTGAGACATTCTTCATTAGTGCTCAGCTCCTTTTGCTTTTAACGTGATGATATGTAGCCTATAGCCATCCTCGATAAATGAGCTATCTAACACTAAAAGAAACTTTTAAATCGGATCTGTAGTTATTGAGATTATCGCGTTCAACCAAACAAACAAACAAACAAACTCTTCAGCTTTATATATTAGTATAGATTAATTACCTTTCGTAGTACCTATAAAAATCGTAGCTTCTTTATGTTAAATCTTTATACTAAATGGACATATTGTGATATTTTTTCTTTAAATAACGGCCAAGTATTTAAGAAGCAATATAATACTAAAGGAAACATCGAAAATGATTCAATGTTTTGTTTCGTAATCTGCATAATTTATTCATATATAAAAAAGAAGACAAAGATAACAAAAAGTGTTAATCGCTTTTTTAACATTATGTTATTTGGTGTAAAAATAGTTCTATTAAACATTATACAATATCCGCATAATGCATTTTATTTAAATTAACGCTAGATATATTCTGATATAAGATATACGAAAAAGCATCCTCGATAAACATGATGATAGTCTGCAGATGTGTTAGCTAATATCCTGAAGAGATTCTATGTATAAGCAGGCAGCAAAAACTTGTACTATTATATTCCTGATACGTATCTAAGAAAAACATAATTTAATAACTTATTACCATAAAATAAACGTATTTTATATGAAAATTATTATATGATTTTATGATATAGCATTTACGATATGCCGTTCATAATGATTATTACATTGCCCTTTATGAATATTATGCAGAAAAAAACATCTTAAACAAGTATTAAGTTTCATTATTTTCGGAAAAAAATAAACTGTTCTAATGTTCTGTCTAGTATAAAATGCTTTGGGTTAGAATAAAAACGATTATTACTAGCTGACGACAGAGAGTTCTTTATTAAAATATTTAAATAGTGATATTAATGATAGATTTCCGCAAATTAATGCCTTCTTCAATCAATAATTAAAATACTTCATAGGTTTTATCGTTTTGACACAATCTCGCCTGATATTAAATAACTCAAACCTAAAGGTTATCAAGTGCAGCCGCCCGAAAACACCAACAAGGGCTTGACTACAGAAAATTTTCGATCTTATAATAATATCTTGGAAATTACACGTTATATGAATAGTATGAACTGTTTTTTTATTAATGTGATATTGTCAATGCTAATTGAATCCTAGAACCTTTTTATTGATTTATAAAGCGCCCCCGTTAAAGCTTCTGTGTTTGTGTGTATATTTGCCAGTAAATCTCAAAAAATACAACCAATGCTTAAATATGTATTTGTAAAAAAAATCACATAATTTTTTTTCACATAATTTTATTACGTTTATTCTACGACAAAATTATATACGATTTTATTCGTGTTATTTTCAGAAGAAGTTTCATGATTGATCGAGTCAAAACATCCTATCTGTATAATTAATGAAATATGGAAATATTCATTTATAATTATATTTATATAATATTCTAAATAAATTAAATCATTACAAACAGGAACCGTATCGGATATATCACTCTTTAATATCAGAAATAAGTTTACAGGAACGACTCAAGTAGAATTACTGTGTATGTTTAAATTAAATTAAATTAAATTATGTGTTAAAATGTTTATTTAGAATTTGTCTCTTAATATTTATTTGCGATCATTATAATATAAAATTGTGATCACACTCTACAATTCGGTATTATTCGATATTATTATAACAAAAGCTTTCCCTTCCATAGCACCTACTGTCACTTGTTATTTCTATTAATTATTCTAAGGTATCATGTATACATTATCAAATGGTTTAGTTTCGTAAAACGATTTTTTTTAATTAATGTGCAGTAATTACTAGTTAAAAAGAGGTATATGGGCTACTAATTCTAATATGTTGATTATTACATTTTTTAGTGTAATTATATTACTTCCTTTATCTACTAACTGGCAGGAGAAAATACTATAAAAAACGTTTGCTTCTCCTCATCAGTTAATAAATAGTAAACTATTCAGTAGTTTTTTGTGAAATGCGAGCACAACGGCAGACCTCTGAAATGATAAACATATATAAGAATATACAAAGGTTAGAGTTGAAAATTATTACGTATTGGTATACATACACGAAAAAAATAATAACATTTAGTAAAGGGTAATTAAAAAAGCGTTCGAACGAATAAAATGTGAATATAATAAGCACGTCAATCAATGAATCATACAATGTAGGCAGCTTTTGCAACCGGTTAATCATCGCTGCTTTATATAAAATCATATTTTAAGTCAATGTTTTTTGATCATTTCAAAGCTTGAATGCATTAAATTTAAATAGCTTGTTTATATCTCTCCTGATGGTTTCCTTCATTCCAGTGGACGCAATAAATTCATAATTATGTTTACCGCAGCTCGAAAATATTATTCTGAGCCACGAATGAAACAGATATCACAAAGATGAAGAACTTCTTGCCAACAAAGCCGATTTTAAGTAAATATTTTTCACATGATTCAGACACATTCCTGATTCCGATTTTATTAAACCTTTTACGTTATTTCGAATAAAACTCTATCTGGATTACCTTTAAACAACAATATACATTTCGATATAAACTATCACAACCAAAGTTTTCACGTCATATTTAATATAAATTATTTATTATTTATATTATTATTTATTATTATATATTTATTATTATTTATATTATATTCTTATAGTTAAATCGTGGCACGGCTGACGTTAACTCACCCTGGTTCTGAAAATACCATTGACTGATTATATACCAAAACCTTCCTCATGAATCACTTTATTCACTAGTGAAAGTCGCATGAAAATCTGTTTACGTTTTTGAGTTTATCGCGAACAGACAGACAAACAGACGCGATAGGGGACTATGTAATGATAATGACAGTCTGGAAATGTAATTATGACTATATTAAAAGAAAAAAACCAGTCCCTTATTATGTCAATTATTATTCTGTAAACGCCGAGAACACAAGCTATACTAATACTAAATGAAGCTCTTGGATTGTTTGTTTGTTTGACTGTGGCAGTTTTTGGGACTAGCCGATAGAACCGACTACTGTTAGAACATACAAAATTTAGGTCAGAAGGTACATTATTCGAGAATTAAGTAATACCTCGGGTGGAATTTTCGTTGTGACGCGGTGTATCGGGGGGACAAGAGTCGGCAGACCAATTGACGAGAACCGAGCACTTCCGTAACGGGTAGAACTGGGACTACATATGGCAATGAAATATCGTGCAACCATAACTCTGGTATTCGCTTGAGTAAATAAATATAATCAATACTATAAATACGAATTCGAGTTACGGCAAAAATAAAAATCCTTTAAAATAAATTGCAATAAATGGCGATTTTAAAACATTCTTCATCGGTGAAAATTGAAAATTGAAAAAGTGATAAATTAGCTTTTCGATAGGATTTTTCGAATCGGACCAGTAGTTCCCGAGATTATTTCCTACAATCTCACAAACTCACAGACTTTACCTCTTTATAATATTAAGTATATCTATTTAATAGATAGTTAAAATGCTTCTAGATATATGTTAATATTAAATTTAGTGCTTAACCAGGACTTAAAAAAGTATAAAGATAAATAAATCCTAAACACATGCTTCCAAGATTGTAAATAGCAGTTAGTGGTTTTATATTTTCCGTAAATTATTTTTTTCCTTTCCTGTTCAAAAGAGGATTTTCTAAAAAATATTCTTAGTGGAGACTTATATCGTCTCCTATATTTCAAATTTCAAGATCATAATCCAGCAGACTGTTTAGACTCTTAGCAAATACCATTATAATTATTTTTCAAAAACCCATTTGCCACAAAAAATTTGGTTTCATCCGCAGATCGAAACTTTATTTCGATCAAAACTAGCGTTCGCACTGGAGGATCTATCGGTTACACATCAAAATAATCACTCACTAACCTTTTTGAGTTTTTGACTTAAGATCACCACCAATTTGTGGGAAATTTTCCAAACCTCGAGAAAACCCAACTGTAATGGGTATTTCGTCGGGATTGGCAGTATACCGAGAAAATACAAGAGTTCTAACAATTTACAACCCTTACCTGACAGATATATCGATAATAATATGTCGTCATCTACAAATGTATCCGTAGAACGTATGTTCAATGATCTCAAAAAATAAAAATCAAAATCGATTATACAAACATGCTGACGGTAGGTATGTATGTGTTAATTTAAAAAAAATGTGCGTGTAACCGTCACACGCGATTGAAGTAAAACTTGTTATTTAAGTTCCGAATTAGCTGATAAATGGCAGTATAGATAATTATGCTTTGATTTAATTCGTTACTTACTTATATTGAAACCAGATTGCAGCACGGTCTCGCACCCATGTTTACATAATTCATTCTATTGTATGATCTTTATTAATATTCAATTTAATTATTTTTTCAGAGTGTTTGTTTAATTTGTTTATAAACTATTTATTGACACATTCAAAAATATTGAAAAACCGGTACAGAAACGTGACGCCATATTGCCGTAACGGACTTCCATTGCATTATCGTCCAGTTACGTCCTAGTCGCGCCTAATCAATTTTACTTCAAAAGTTATGTTTAATGATAGCAATCCCACAAAGTTAGAAAAAGTACCAATACCTTTGATTTACGACTAGGTTTCGGTCGCGGCCGAAAATAGAAAAGTAGTCTAATTATTCGGTTATAGGCGTTATCTCGTCTAAAAATTATATTCGGTCAGACTCTATTATTTGTACATGTTTTAACTTTTGGCCACGATGCAAAGTTTTACTAATTTAAAAATCTTCACGGGCATTCGGACATTATTACGCCAAAGATTTATTTAATTTTTATATATAGACAGAAGTTTTAAAAGCTACACTTTTTATATAATTAATTAGCATTGGTGAAACTGCTATATCCTGGTTTGAGAACAACCCACTATTCTTAGAACTGCAATTATATATGAGAAGCTACCTATAGTGGCATGTACAAATGAGATGCATGCGCCTTTTTCTTTATCTGTTAACTAGCCTCTGCCCGCGACTTCGTTCGCGTGGAATGGATACACTAACACCAACACTAACACGCAGCAGTTCTCAAAAGAAAAAAATATTCCGATTTTGAAACATTTTTCATCTGTGCTCCGCTCCTATTGATCTTAGCGTGATGATAGCCTATAACCATTCTCGATGAATGAGCTATATAACATTGAAAGAATTATTGAAATCGGACCAGTAGTTACTGAGATTACCTCCTACAACGCCACAACATCACAACGTCACAAACTCACAAACTTTACCTCTTTATAATATTAGTATAGATTACAACAAAAAAATCTTAATATGTCAGTAAATAATAAATAAATGAAGTAAATTATGGGGGACATAACATTTAAAACGTAAGTAATAAGTTTATAATAACATGCGGTGTCATGAATCTCGCAGTACCCACTCACAGGCACGTATGCGGTTATTGTATTCAAATTACATATATCTTATTTCTGCAGGTTACGTGAGCGGAAAACTCAGGGTTGGCCGCAACCACCCTTAATGCTAGCAAAGAATCGAATTTTTATTTTTACGATGCGCGCGCACTTCGTCATGAAAAACCGACACCCTGAAGTTATTACGTTGCGCGCGCACACAGTCACTAAAACCCGACACCCTGAAGTTAGCTATAGTCAACATTTTGTTTCTTTGTATTTCTTTGTATTAAAACTTTCAATGTGTTTAATACTTTTTTTCTATTGTTAGTGTCGTTTTTTCTAAAATCGTAGAATAAGCCGAAAGATAAAATTTTTGAAAAGATTTTTATCTTGTTACCTCAAAGTATAACTTCTAACACGTGTACATAAGTACACACACTTTCTTATACTAACCATATCCCAATTATAGACACGAACTAATCTTTTTGGTATTCTTAGATTAAACAACATTTTTTTTTTTTATCGAAGCACGACATAGTGACTGCAATATGCCTGATGTTAAGCATAGTACAATCCAATAAACATCGGCAACCACTGAGAGACAGATTATCCATCGCCGGTCGCCGCTGTTATGCCGGTCATAATGACGAAAGTCACCCGGTACTGGATATGCACAGGCTGATCTCGAAACGCGACGCGCAGGAGCGAGTCACTATGACGGGCTTTTTCGCCATATGCATGGTGGTTGCGACCCAGTCGGGCTGTAAAACCCTACCACCCCGCTTTCGCCATTGCCTCGTTCGTTATTCAGCAGGGTGCACCACGTGCAGGTGAGGTTGGCTTGGGTGTCTCAAGTCTTAATATGTTACTCGACACCCCTTACACCCCAAAATTAATTTTTATTAATTTGTGCAACAACTACATCGAACACTTCCGAATTGTAAAAAACCTAAGAAACTCTTGATAATCCTTTTCGTAGCTTAGGGTGAGTATGGTTAAATCTAATATATCACTGAATGAATACAATTATAAATTGTTCAAGGTTCTTCATTGATATTTCTATTAAAACAGTCGTAAAATACTCTAAAGTGTGAACGAATAAATCGAATCTATGTATGACTAGCTTTTCTTCGGTTCTGCTTGCGTTAATTTTAATATCACTTATCCTTTGGGATTTTTTTTTGTGTATGGAACGTACCCTATGTCCCTTTGTATACTTCTGCCATAATCGGTTGAGTCGTCAAGGTATAACAGCGTAACAAACAACTCATTTTCGCAAATATAATATTAGTTAAAATAGGACTTTCCTGAAAATCATTTTATTCTTAGTACATAAGCTATAGATTCAACTTTCTACAATTCAAAAAATACGTGTGAAATTGAGTACACATAATCACATAATTAATTACTATTTTTTACCAATTTTTAATAGCTCCATAATTTTACTGTATTACCTACGTTGCATGTTATTTAGAAAAAAGAATGTGGTAACTTAATGTCGTAACCAATTTACGAGTTTCAAGTTTGTAACGTCGCGACGTGTTGTTGATTTCGCTTTTATACGTTAGATTCAATAGTGCAAGTTACAAGTTTTGTATTTACTGTTACCACATATTATTTATTTTAAACATTTTCAAGGTGTTCTGTTACTGTAATTATAATGCACGTGTTACTTTTTTACTTATCGCTGAATAATATACCTACTGCTAATTTTCAAAGAGGAAGTTATTAATTTCAAATGCTTAATCTGAGATTTGCAAGTTATTCTTCAAATTGAGAAATTAAGTTCTAACTACGAAGTTGTCATTTGTTTTAAATTAGAGAAAATACACAGTAATAACCATTTAATTGTTATAAAACACAGTAGTGTATAATTAATAAAAAGACAAATCGTGTTATATTGATCTGAATGCTGGACTACTAAACATGGATGAATGTGTGAAGTAAAGATTAACAATGACTATCTGGGGAAATTTGAAAATACCATAAGTGACAGAGAAGTTAAATAGTAACTGGTTAGCATGGTATAGGCATGTTATGAGAGATGTAAGTCATGAAACTAGAAAATTTTTGAGTATTATGGTGGACGGATATAATATTAGAGGAAGACCGAAAAGGGTTTGGATGGACTGTGAAAAATGACATGTGCATGAAGGGTGTGAATATTGAGATGACATTTGACAGGGGAGATTAGTAAAAGAATACACGTTGTATCGACCATACTTAGGTGGAATAAAGGTAAGATGATGATGTTTTAAAATACATAAAACCATACTTTTTATGAAACTAATGTTTGGTGTTTAAATCTGGCTAACGCCACTCGCATTTCGACTTCATAATTACGTATTTCACAAAAGCAAAGCGACAACAGAAATGGTAAAATATCGGCTTAGAAAAACTTATATCCATATTATGTACCAGTCATATGCTAAATATGTATTCTTTTGTGTAAACTTATTTGTAGGAAAATTTTAGTAATACGTATACAGAAGTAACGGTGGCGTTGCTTTGTTTAAGGCTTAGTACATTATCACATAAAGGAATGTTATTTTTAATTCTCAACCATTTATGCTATCACATTGCTTTTGTGTAATACGTAATTAGGTACCGGGTATTTAGTTCGCACGCGTTCTAATATGTCATGATAAGTCATGACCGTCAAAATGTCAGTGTTAATTTAATCAACAAAAAGAACTTAATATTTGCATTCATTCATTAATTGCAATGTTCAGTTAGTATTATCAATCTTATAAATTAGTATTAACTAGCGCGCCCGACAGACGTTGTCCCGCTCATTATAAAAGAATCGTTGACAAAATATATACCAAAACCTTCCTCATGAATCATGTTATCTACTGGTGAAAATCGCATAAAAATCCGTCCGGCAGTTTTTGAGTTTATCGGGAACAGACAGACAGACGCGTTAGGAGACTTTGTTTTATACTATGTAATGATAACACTTTATTATTACTTTTTGTTATTTCTGAATATTTCGCACAGTCCACTGTCGATATAAATATCTTCTACAATTCATAAAATCATATATAACATTGATGATTTAATTCGTGAACAATAATTGATCCAGATAAGTGATTTAAAAAAAATTACTACACTAACCCATACTTAGGTATATTTTATGGATAATGTTCGATAATAGTGTCGGGAAATGATATCACTACTAGTTGATTTACTCAGAATAAACATAATAAGGACCACATACGAGAGAGAAAGATAAAACATTAACACGGTCACAAACAATATGAAACGTATCAAGTTTATCACAAAATTCTCGTAAAATATCTAAGCCACAAGCGAATATGTCCTAAAAGTAAAATGTAAATAGGAAAAATACTTGATGATTTCACTAGATATGCTCTTATTGTGACACTAAACATAGACGGTAAATATTATACCAACTGTTTGTATAATAAACACGATAAAATATACGGAAATATAAAATGAATACGGTAGGAAACTTTGTCAGTTCCAAGGGAAATGTATACAACTAGCGCTCTAAAGCACTCTTCACTATTACATCGTCTTTTTTTCGAACTGACTACGCTATGGACCTAGCTAGGTCTTAACAGTTTCACCGGGCCACTTCATCGTCTTTATATTCCACTAGCCTCTGCCCACGATTTCGTTCGCGTGGAATAGTTACTTTGGGCTAACGCTAACACGCAACGGAAGCTCTCAAGAGGAAAAAATCCCGATTAAACATTCTTCATTGGTGCTCCGCTCCTATTGATCTTAGTGTGATGATATATAGCCAGAACCATCCTCGATAAATGAGCTATAAAACATTTTCAAATCGGACCAGTAGTTCCTAAGATTAACCTCTACAACGACAAACTCACAAACTTTACCTTCTTATAATATTAATATAGATAGTATAGATAACTAATCATATAATCAAATACTATGTCTTATGTTTACAAGTACAAACAATGAATATTACAAAACACATAACCGTTGTCCTTTTCAATGCCAAGCAACAATCGTCTTACGTATGACCTTTAATAATGCAAAGACCCGAAACCGAAGATTATGTTTGAGAGGTTAGAAGTATATACTTGAAATTTAAAGTGTATAATGTATATGGTGTATACGTTATTTATGCTTATTTGCTCTCATACAAGAATACTAAATAGTTATGTACATTTAAATTGCACGATATCGTTTTATTTCGACGCAGATGTGTACTGAAAGATTAACTGATTTTATTGGCCCATTGATGCATTCCATTGCTCTATGCTTTGACATTGGCATATTATTCTGGCCTAGTAAACTACGTTAGTGATAATATATTCAGGAATGTATGTTTTAAATTATCTCAAGTGGCTCACATATTTTTTAATAATTTTAGTAGTTAACCTAAGGTGCCGTAATCAAAATAAAGGGGTTACAGGGTAATCATAGAACGTAAATAAGTCAACAATATAAAGTTAAATAATAATTTTTATAGGTGGTAGAGCCGCGCTGAAGCTATTACTGGTTTCAGCATAAATGGGTCAGCTCACCCGGGGTAATACCACCTTCTCAAAACTGACGTGAAGTAACAGTGCTAGCATTGTTGCGTTTCGTTCGGTCAGTGAGAGTGCCGGAAGAACATCTGCCCTCCTCCTCCCTCACCCTCTTCGTTATTCCCTCCTTTCGTAAACACAAGCTGGCAACCCACTTGCAACTCCCCTGGTGTTCCAAGTGTCTATGGACGGCGGTGATCATTTAACATCAGTTGACCCGCCTGTTCGTTTGTCTCGTGTGACATAGAAATAATAAAAGGGCAATATAATTAAATGGTTATAAAGTTAGAAAACGTGCACAGGAAAAAAGTTGTCAGTTTTACTAAGAAACGAACGCAAATTACATGTTGTGTACCATCTAGTAATAGCTTATCAGTTAAAGATTTTCATAAAGATACGAAATATATATAGGAGTTGTTGAGGTATGTATGCTTGGTACAAATATATGCTCCAACAACTCGTATATGTATGAATAGTTAGCTTAGGTCAGCTCAGATAGGTCGCAAATTGCACGTGTCAGGCAGCAGCCCAGGCCGAGGTGTGCTGTGCACCCTTGAACTAGTTGCCCAAATAAAATTTGCCGAGTGCCGCAAGCGCTCGCCTTAGTAGTCCGGTGAAGCTGTTAAGACCTTGCTGGGTCCATAGCGTAGCCGTTTGGAAAAAAAAAATCATAAATATCCATCTTTTAAAGAAAAGTACATAACATTGTCCACTTATAATACTGATTATGGTTTTAAGCACGAATTTCTAAGAACAGTACTTCGATCATCAATAGGAATACCTTTGAAAACCAATTTATGTTTCACTATTTGTTAAAAACGTTGACAAAAAGGATAAAATTTTAAATGCAAATAATGATACACGATTCTATGCAGTTGATATTGAAAATGACGTCATTCCAGTTGACATAAATCTGCAATCTAATCTATCTAATCGGGGTGGACACCTTAACTTTGAATGGATAACGGTTAGCGGTTGTGCTGGCCTGTGTTAGAAAAAGTCCGCAACGGTATTCGAACTGTTACCAAAGTCAGTTAATGAGGTCATCACGCGTTGTACAATGTACATCTATTTATCACTTCTCCTGGTAAATTGGTCACAATTATTCAGACAAGTCGCATTCGAACTATAATTCTTCGCTTTGAAATGAATTATTAAAAGGTAACAATTCTTTATAACAAAGTTAGAGAGTAGTTTACACATAGAAATCTTATATTGTAGTGATTTACAACCTATTCTTTAGAGTAAAATGTAATATAAAGATACAATTTCAATATAGCACATTTTTATATTACATTTATATCTTGTATCGTGCAATATAAGTTTACATAAAGACTTAGGCAAAACTATATTATTGTTACCACTATTTTAATTCTTACTATGAATCTGGAACATATATCGTACGCATTAAACTACCCGTACAAAAAATGAACCGGAATGTTGATATATACACTTACCTAAAGATATGACGTCATAAGTAAATGACGAATCATATCCGGTTGAAAAGGATAACAGCTGTTTATAAAAATGTATTGATAAATTAAGATAAATCTTTACCAAGAATCTGACTGTAACGCAATAGGTATCTACGTGCAATGTAAAACGTACTACGAAAAGTATGAATCACTAGTAACCGTAAGAACCTTTTGTGACGTGTTCATAAAACATTACTTTCTTTATTGGAGTTTCCGCAACATTATGCGTCAAATGTGCATGAGCTGTACACACAATATACACTATATTTATCGTCTATAATAAACAAACAAAACAAAATATTATTATAATTCATTTTCATGATAATATTTTCTCTTCAAATTCTTAAACTGTACGATTCATGAATTTCAATAAAAACTATGAGATAAAAAGTTATTACAATCTCCCTTCAAGCATATCGTCTTGTTTAAATCTTTCAAATGTTTGTTTAACTGCATTTAGCATAATGAAAGGCCAGAAGAAACATGTAGTTATTATGAGGTTGAATGAATGCCAGAATATAATTTAACAAGACAGTTAAAAAACAGCAACCTTGATTTATTGCAATATTTCAGGATATGCACTATCGTAATGCTTATTGCATAGATATCACAATAAAAGTAATTATGAACCTAAAGAAACCTTGACTGATCCTGAAGCGCGACAAGTAGGTGGTAATGCCAGGCTGAAGATATTACTGGTTTCAGCATGAATAGGTCAGCTCGTCCGGTGTACTACCACCCGACCCATAGAAAAGTGACGTGAAGTAACAGTGCATGCATTGTTGCGTTTCGTTCGGTCAGTGAGAGCGCCGGAGACCCATTTCCCTTCGCCTCTGTCTGGCAACGTACTTGCGACTCCTCTGGGGTTGCTAGTGTCTATGGACGGTGGTGATCACTTAACACCAAGTGACCTACCTGTCCGTTTGCCTGCCATGATATAAAAAAGTACATCCAAAATGCAAGGGAATTTCCCCATGTACTGTGTGGTAATAATAAAACATTCCTAAAGTCTTTCCAGTTCTTTCTATGATAGACTAGCCGATATCCTCTCGCTTCTCTGTAGGATAAATAAAATTTTATTAATAAAAATATCGCAAAAGGTCAATGAAGTTTAAAACATCATATCGTTTGAATGAAAAAGGATCATTTTGTTTTTGACCTTCGACATCTCAACAACCAAAGATTGCATCAATGATTTCACTCCATTATGACCTTTTTAATGAAGATAACCATTAGGTAGCTTATAAATTGATTTTTTTTTTGGATCGCCTATTTTTTTCTATTGCTTGCAATAATAACAATGCTTGTGTTATGATCTCAAAGTAATCCTCTAGCATAAACGAATCGTTTCCGCATAATCCAGGGGACTAAACTAACTAAGGCAAAATACGATTGACTTTCAGAGAAGAACCATTACAAATATCTTTTGGGAAGTTTCCAAAAGATCAGGAAACATTCCACATAATTTCGTCTCAGGTGGATTTATCACAACATTCAACACTGTAAGCAAATTTTTAAGATTCTGCGTAATAATCGTATGTCGTATGCAAGAAACCCTATCGAGTGACTCTTCCCATGTGACATTTGAGATATTCTCACGGGCACTAAGTAGTTATCAACGCGACATTTGCAAACGAAGCAAACCTTAATCATTTGTGTATACTTAGTACTTTGTAAGAATGACAACGGCTAGGATTCAAATAACTTCTATTTAAAATCATATAAAAACAAAAAATATTTGTAATGTTTTCCTCTAGAAACATCTACACACAGTATATTAATAGTCGGGACTTGTTTTTAAAAGACTATACGATAAGTTTTTATGTATCTGTTTAAATATTATTGTGACATTTCATTTTTACAGTTTTGCCGTCTTCGACACATCGATATACATTATCCTAAATAGTTTCCTTAGTTTTTGAGATTAACTCAGACAAACAACAGGCACTTCAATTTTATTTTATATATATATATATATATACAAATAATATTAATATTCACATAATCTTAATGATTATTCCACATATATTGATATTATAAGAGGGATTTATATTCCTTTTCTTTGTTGTGTACATAAAGATGTCATTATTGAACGTTTGTGATGTATTCAGAGTAAATATTACAAGGCTAAAAAAAACATAATTTATAAATATCGAAACTAAAACTCGGTAAGAGAAATGATTTTTATCTGTATGTTAATTACCTACAGATAATTGCGTTATATCAACTATTTGGTTACTATAGCATAAACGCAGCTTACTCTTGAATTAGATAACCGTTTGACAATTAGTTCTCATATTAAATTAAGCCATCTGTAAATGTATTAAAAACAAATTTTGAAAGGCCGTTTTATTGAATGAAATGATTCCAATTTTCTATTATTGAAAAGCGATCGTAAAATATTACTATCGACCTTGATTACGCGAATTAAAAATTAACCACAGACTTTATTTCAAATTTACCTACATACATAGAATAAAGTAAATAAAAAAAATGTATAGGAAATCGATGCGACATCAGAAAAACTAAATCAAGTGACGCACAACAATTTATAATATTTATACTATAATTATTTTTTTAATTCCCTACAGAATTCAGGAAAACATTTCGCAAGGAGTGCATTGCACGTTTTGTAATAACGTGCCCAGTGCAACCCTTCTCTGTGTTTATTAAACAGACTCGGATGCGAGTCATCTGCGCGCCTGCAATACATTTGTTTACGATTGACCCATTGTATACTAACCGTAACGGTCATTCTAAACATGCGCGTATATACCTTAGATGCGGATGTAAACTACGCAAATCTGTTCATAAATACGTTTAGGATTGCTTACCATCGAATTAACAATCAAAATTTGTAGTAGGTGGTAGAGCCACGCTGACGCTATTACTGGCTGCAGTATGAATGGGTTGGCTCGCTCGGGGTAATACCACCCGATCAGAAAATGGACGTAAACTAACAGTTCTTGCATTGTTGCGTTTCGTTTGGTCAGTAAGAACGCCGCAGGTCTACCTCTCCTCACCTTCCCTATCTCCTTATCCCTTCACCCTCCACCCCCAACATAGGCTGGCAACGCACTTGGGATTCCACTGGTGTTACAAATATTTGTGGACGATATTGATCACTTAAATCAGGTGACCCACCTCTTCGTTTGCCTCCTATGAGGTAAAAAAGTCTCTATATGTATTGTTACATTTCGAAAAGAGCTAGATCTAAATTAACCGTCCCTAATATTTTACGTTATTTTTAAAGATTTTAAAATTTTGTTCATGTACAATATGAAGATCATACAAAAAACTAAAACATTTTGTTTTCGAACCGACTACTCTATTGTCCTAGTAAGGCCTTAACAGCTTCACCTGATTACTAAGACGAGCCCTTACGGCACTCATCCGATTAATCAAAACCTTATGGACAGCAAAATTTGAACTTCATTCGCAGTGTATAAAAATTGGAAACCTTAAAAAACAACAACATATTATAGGAACTAGCTAATATTGAAATGTAACGACACATACCCTGATACCCCATAAATATCATAATTTTTCATTTGCAGACTTTTACGTATTTTCACAACAGGCTATGGAGTAAACGAATCAGATCACTAGTCAAGCCGAAAAGCCATAAGCGGCGGTAACAGCATAATGTAGACGAAAATTCAAGAAAAAATTGTTAAATCCTGTGAAATTTAATAAAAGGTAGGAATATTTTGATAACATCCAACAGCACTCTGTCGATTAACATAATAATACTAAGTACCTATGTAAAGTATGTATCTGAAAAAGGGGTCGATATACCGTTCGTGGAAAACTCTCGAAGTAAACATGGTGACATGAGCGATGGGCAATAACCAGGTAACTGATAAGATTTCGGAGTTATTATTAAGGACGTTAGAACATATACATTACGATAGCTCTTTCTCAGTAAAATGCCAACACAAACACCAATCATAAATGTATAAAGTCAAGTGCGGGCAAAACCAAAATTATTTAAGATTAATAATAAGATAATTTAATTAATTCCAGGACTGTTAAGTGTGAAATAAAGATATGGCAACGCACAATGCTCGAACAATAGAACAGCGGTATGTACAAACGTCAGACGTTATCTTGACAGGTTTACACACTTTAACAGCGTGTAAGGTAGCAAATATAGCCTGTGAGCAACATGTTAGCATAACATTAAAACGAAGAGCTACCACATGATACTGATTACGAATCAAAAACGCAAAGATAAAGGAGCAGTAATTTCGTTGCGATATCAAATTATTTTTAATATAATATCACAAACAGGATCGAATGTACAATCGATATCGGCATTCCATATATTTAAAAACATCGTAGACCTCATCTATCATTAGAGAATCAAAGCGTTTTTGATTAACAGCAAAAAGGAGACTCGATAAAATAACTCTGTTTTGATACCTTAAAGAAGTTCATTTGGCGATCAGAAATATTAAAATTTTTAGTACAATACAATTTCAAAATCGATATTAAAGATCTTTTTAAAATATAACAAAGTCCAGACAAAAATCACGCTGCAAGCAATTTATTTAAAATAAGAGAATCATTATTCATATCTTATGATCTCATCAGAAAACATTGCAGAGACTCGCTAAATGTTTTTTTTTCATAAAAGATTTAGAAGCATAATAGCTTTAATTTTAACAAGTCCTCGTCGTCCACATAATAAAATTTAAAACGACTACATAAATTAAGTCTTTCATCGCGAGAGACATTCGCATATTCATATCTGACACACACGTGAACAATTGACAGGCCAATTTGTGAAACATATATATTTTTAAATTTCGTCTCATAAATAAAAAATCTTTCCATGTAATTCGCCTTCTGTATGAAGCTGATAAGTTATTAAAATTATCGTTTATGTTTAAAATTATCGTGCAGAGTTGACATTATAAAATTATGTAAACGAACAATCAACGTCAAGATGCGTTATAAAATTAAAATGGCTGATCATACATACCACAGGAATGACAAAAAACTCATGTAGACACGAGAATAACTACAATATATCACAAATTACCACTTTCTCTCGTAAAACTAATGGATATATGCGTACATTACGACATTTTTATTTCAATAAACCAATATAATCGACTGTGGAGTATTATCTAATAAATACATTTATTATCACAGATATTATTATTACCAATGCCGATATCGTGATAAATGATAATGAGTAATTAATAACGTTAATTTTAGTTAAATCACGAACATCGATACATATATGCCTAAATTATATTAAACTGTACTAGCTAATTATATTGTAAAAAGACGATTTAAATTATTGTATTAATATAATCAGATATTTTTCAGATATCGTGTAAATTTAAACATATATAAGTCCTTGAACAAGCACAAGTATATAAATTGATAATTGAATAGGATGCACTTGTAATAAATTGCTAACGATGTGATGCATTGCAGTGGACGGATGCAGGTCTGCGCAGCATCATCTCGAGAGGTGTCAGAGTAGCGCCGCCCGTCAATCATTCAATTACGCGCGCAATGCAATGGATTACATCAAGAACATTAATTGCACATAGAATTTGCTCGAACAACGTTAAAATTGCTGCATTTTTGTCATTATAATGTCACAGGAGTTGACCGTTATCTCGTTAAGTGAAGGTTGTCACACTTTAGTTCCGAATCCATAACGTCATATACTTAACTAGCCTCTGCCCGCGACTTCGTTCGCGTGGAATAGTTATTTTGGACTAATGCTAACACGCAGCGGAAGCTCTCAAGAGGAAAAAAATCCCGATTTTTAAACATTCTTCATTGGTGCTCCGGTCCTATTGGTCTTAGCGTGATTATATATATAGCCTATAACCATCCTCGATAAATGAGCTATATAACATTGAAAGAATTATTGAAATCGGACCAGTAGTTATTGAGATTACCCCCTACAACGCCACAACATCACAAACTCACAAACTTTACCTCTTTATAATATTAGTATAGAAGTATAGATAAACAAATATTAAATGAAAATTTCTTATTAATTTGTACACGTCGTATTGCGTCAAAATCGAATAAACTCCACAATAGTATTGACTTTGATTGCGCATAACATTTTCTCTAATGAGGGCTTGTCAAGTGTCATTCAAATATGTTAAGTAAGAACGAGTAGTAAAACAAAGTTATCTTATTCTTTTCACTTCGAGTTATCAAGAACAGGTGATATGGCAAACATTAAGCGGGGGCTCGTCTCTTCATTATCTGATTCTGCCACATTGTTTCTGTTATCTTAAGGTAATGCGCAGTTGAGATGTAGTCATGTTTTCACAGCTAATCGAATATTATAATATGGGATACTTGAAATACGTATGTGATTATTTTAAAAGTTGATAAATTTGAAAGATAAAACTATGTTTCATGAAAAATCTTTTCAACAGAAAATCGATTTCAAGAGCAGGCAAACATTGTTTAAACAAAAGCACATAGATCTACTATGATAAGCTATCAAGAATAATAAACCAGATTGAGAATGAGCTATATTGAGCATAGTTTATAACCACTTCCATAGTAGACCATGACATCGGTAAACTATAATTCAAAATATACCAAAGTGTAGGTGGGAGAGCCACGGTGAACCTATTACTGGCATGACGTGAAGTAACAGTGCTTGCATGGTTGCGTTTCGTTCGGTCAATGAGAACGCCTGAGGCCTACCTCTCCTCATCTTCCCCCCTCCCCCAGCACAGGCTGGCAACGCACCTGCGATTCTCCTGATGTTGCAAGTGTCTACGGACGATGGTGATCACTTAACGTCAAGTGACCCAAATCATATATTAAAGAAATCAAAGAGTTACCATAAGACAACAGAAATATTATCAAGAGAACCAAGTCGCGGAGACTACCTAGTGAAAAGTAAAGTGTGATTAACAAACGACGTAACGTTCCCTTGAAATTCAATAGATACTAGCAACGAGATAAAGAAACGTTCAGTACATACCATGGACCGTACCGTATAATAACGTAATGTTTCAGTGCTCATAAAGGAAACACACATAAGAATGATTTCAAAACAGGTCTGAGTGTGAAATTAATTTGTATGTGTAACTATAGTACAATAGGGTAAGTTACGTATATTGAACCACCGCGTGATAACACGGTTATAGAAAACAAAGAGGCTCGGCCTCGCTCTCTCGCAGTCATCACGACTGCCGCTTGGAAAACACAAGCTCATTGATCTCATAGATTATGACACTCATTACTGTTATACATGTCCCGCAATACCTAAAACTTCGAAAATTAAAAAAAAAGCAAACGGAACACGATGAGTAATCTTTAGTTCCACTGAATACGTAAAACATATTTTTTTCGTCGTGAAAAGGTAAAACAATGACTCGGATTATTTGTATACAAATACGGCGCTTATAAGAATTTTACAGAAGAACGTATACAGTCACACGTAGACAGTGTAATACTACAGGGTAATGTTTCAAGGTTTCATGACACGTTCGTAAAGATTACTGCCATATATTTATCAAGAAATCATTTTCCAGATAGCCGTGACAAGGTATTAACAATAATAGTATCGAACCTGCGATTACAAAAATTAGGTATAATTTGTATTATCCTAGTCAAAGATGAAAACGAGCTTCACAAGGTATATATGGACATCAAACCCTGACTATAAAATAAAACAAGCCTCAGCTAAAGGAGAATCGCAAGAGAACAAAAGGAAACAATGGCATGAAGATACACCCCAACCCATCCCCATAGCTCTCCTTCAACTGTGTCAGCTAAACTTTTAATATCGGCCAAGGACAGCTCACGACATGCATAACGGAACACTGCTAAATTAAAAGCAAGCTGACATTCGTATAATGTGGAAAAATTAAATTCATAACTGGGTCACAACAAAGATCTAGTCTTTATTAAAAATGTTATTTGCACAGAGCTTAAACGTAAGGTTATTCCAACTGTTTCATGAAACACGCATCTTCTTATGTCACATTTATATACATGAAAAATGAAAAAAAAAGAAAGATAATTAGAAAGAATTTATTGAAGAACATGTTACACGGTTATTGTGATTATAAAAATATGCGTCAATACTGACCTTATTTAAATGTAATTTTCACAATAGTGCAGAGTTAACTAATGATAACATTCAAGTCTTTTATAGTATTATACTTTTACTTATATTCTACGTTTTAGTGGTAAATATAAAATTGATATTTTTTTCTTCCTTGGGTCTCCATTACAGTAATATACGTAGTTTTTAGGTATTTATTGGAATAACTGTATAATGCTCGAAGGTTTAACATTTAACTCATATGTAAGGGTAATCGAAATATATTGTTATATGAATATCTCTGAGCTTACTGTTTGAGCCTGTAGCGTTCACATAAAACTATTCTCTGATAATATACGGGGGAATATGACCATTTTCGCGGCCAAAAAAGCGGCATTAAAGCTATATAAGGCTGGTGCCAACTGGTAATAACGACTAAAAGTACACTTTCCAGTAAATCAGTACGAATATGAATTTACTGGAATTCCACGTGCGAAATTTATTTATTAATTTAAAATGTTATAGCGAGACCGTTTTACTCGTCTGCGTAAAAAAAACGATAATGTTTTTTGAATATGTATACATGCCTATAATACTTTTGCCATTCTACAGCATAAGCGGCTTAATGGATTTGAACATTTGAGATATCACTAGATTAACCTTAATCTTATTGGCAAATTACTATTTCAGTATGACGTCCGTAAAAAAGTTACGGTGTTATTACAAGAAAGTTAAATACGTATTGAGTACTTGCTTTAAAAGGGTTACGTTTTAAATGCACCGCGCTCGCTGAATATTCGCTTTTTTCCTCTTTTGTCTCGCTTTGGTTAGGTTAGCTTAAACTTGCGAAAACAGGATAACGCGAAACCAGATTAGGCTCCCCTCGGCAGCGGCTCAAGCCTAGGTCCGTTCCCTCGGCGTGGAGAAATTGAGTACGCTGCTCACGCGATACAGTGGCACAAAACCTTACATCACTGCTACAACATCACACACATAACCTATACACACGTGCACGCCTACACGCTTACACGCAATTTTTCTTTTTCAGAGAAATAAACTACAAAGAGTTCTACCCTCATTTTTCCCTATCCTATGTAGTTAAGAGGATTTTTTCCGACACAAAATACATATAGGAGTTGTTGAGGCACGCATGCTTGGTACACATGCATGTCTCAATAACTCATATACGTATATCTAGATAGCTTAGCTTAGGCTAGCTCAGATAGGTCGCGATTTTTGCACAAAACAGGCGACAGCTCAAGCCGAGGTGTGTCGTGCACTTTAGAGTTAGTCACTGAAACATCCCAAATCGTCTAAGTGCCTTCAGCGCTCGCCTCAGTAGTTCGGTGAAGCTGTAAAGACCTTTCCAGGTCAACGGCGTTTTCATTACGAAAAAAAAAGATAACGTGAACTTGACTCGGGCGGGAGCGGTGCATTTAGTACGAAACCTATTTAAAAGAAGTATTTAATATGTATTTAACTTTTTTTTAAAAACACGGTGAGTTTTTAATTTGCCGATATTCAACTGAATAACTCGTTATGTATATTAATAATTCTAATCTGACTACATTGTTGTGTCGAGTATGGTGGATAATTTAGACGACTTCAACTTTAACACGCTACACTACTACGCTACTTATACAAGAAGCAAAACAGTTTCAAATTTAATTACATTATAAAGGAGCGCAGTAAACAAGCGACATTTAGTTTTGCGGGATAGCTACCTTTAGGCTGGCAGACTAAAGATAAGAAATCAGTAGGTGGTTGTAATATCACCCACTCCCCCTTTGAGGGGTCTACCATCTTTGACCCCTCTGACCGCAGTCAGGGCCTCTTAGAGGGCCCACACCTGTCGGGAGAGTAGACGCAGTGCCAGTCGGCAGTCCCTGCTCCCCCGCCAATAAGGTGTATGAAGGCGCCATGGGGTTTTAGTCCGTGCAAATCGGATGTAACCTATCCTCAGCTGCTCCACGGGTAGGGTTCCCAACCCTCCCGGATTGCCTGGGAGACTCCGGTAATAGTGGTTAACCCGAAGGGCAATAATTTCTCCAGTTTTTCTAATAATTAAATACATTCGTCGCTCGCTCGTCGCTATTCAAGAAGAGAATTGTTCTAAATTTATGTGGAACAACTTATGTGCTAGTGACGCGGAAAAAATTGCAGTCATATGTATTCTTTAGTATAAAAGCAGAGTTACAAGTACTAACAAACTTCAATTTTTCATGAAAGAACTTTTATGATTTTGTGGTGAAAAACCGACAAATATTAGATGCTGTTCGAAAACAAAAAAAAAAAAAAATTAATTATTTTTTTTCTTAAAAAAAACCCCCCCCCCCCCCTCCAACTTTCTTAAACATACAATTCTCCCGGGTTGGTCCTTTCGAGAGTTAGAAACCATATCCACAGGATGGGTATCTGGTTAGGGATTTCCCCATGTTAAAAAAAAGGTAGTTATAATATACAGAATCGAGAAGATTATTTCCGTATTAATATTCATAAGGTAAACATTTACAAAATCTAGGAGTTGATGCTTAATTATATGGTTTTATTCTATACTAAGTTATGTACAAATTTTGTTTTATTATACTATATAACATTAAAAATAAACATTCAATTATTTATTTATATACATATATGGAGAATAAATAGAGACACAAAAAAATTACAAAAAATACACATGACAAGAAATACTGTGTACTAACCTACAACGTGCTAACAAATAAAGATTGCACGAAATATATGATTAAATAATTAATTATAACATAATTAGAAAGTTATACTACATTATATTCGTTGAAAGAAAAGGTGTCAACCAATAATAACAAAAAAAATATATATTCATTTTATTTATATACCGTATAAGCATTTTAACAAAAAAATCATTATCAATGTCTTGATTTTAGTCGACAGCATTTTGATTATTTACTGTTTAAATATTTATTTATTTCACAGCTCTCAGCCAACGTGTCTGTTTGCGATAAACTCAAAAACTACTGAACTGATTTTCATGCGGTTTTCACCAGTATATAGAGAGTGATTCTTGAGAAAGTTTTAGTTGGGTATATAATTTGTCCAGGTGTCTTTTTTATTATCAGTGTGTGAATATTAAAAATATAGTTCGAGTACTTATATCATACATTCTATAAGAGATTCAAGTTATGTAGTGTTCATTCGTAGTTCGGTGAAGCTGTTAAGACCTTGCTAGGTCAATAGCGTAGTCAGTTCGAAAAAGGAAAAAAAAAAAGAGTTTTCATCATCAGAAGAGAAATTGGGTCGATTTAAAGTTAAAGCCTTGTTTTTAAGCGTTCCTTTCTATTCCATAAAGGTAGTAAATGCAACTTTTCACATTAACCGATGCTTTTTAAAGATTTAAGTTATCGTCATACCAGTTTCTGAGTATATTCTATGATATTTTTATATTCTAAATATGAACTTATATTTCTGATGTAATTAAACTATGTCTATCTATATATCTATGTTCCTCAAGGTTCATTTTGACGGGTAAATGTAGGGTTACGTTGTATTGTATACATTACATAATATATGAAGTTCCAACAGGCAGCACATGAATCCGCTTAATGAATTTTGTAACATGTGGCTATTGTTCTATAGCAAGGCACGCGCAAGCATGACAGGAGTGATTTTTTTATTGCACAAGTCTCAAAAATATCTAAAATATTAACCATAGTTACACTATGGGCAAAATTTGGGCGTTAGAAGAAATAGTATCGTTTTTGTTTTTGTTAAAATCTGTTTATGTACTTCGATTGAAATAATTAGTTTTGATGTATTTATTTTTTTCTAATAATTAACAATTAAGACAAATATTGGCATAGTAGAAATGTATGAAAGCTGAAATTTAGTTAGGTCCTGTAGCTTTATTCTAACAGAACTGAAACTCGTATGTACTGATATTTGTCTAGTGATAGGTCACCCCACACATAACACTTTCTCCACGTGCGTTCCCTTTTTTGTATTACAAGCGTGCACATAATTGGCACAGAATTAGGTACATTCATTTCAATTCATAATGTATTACCTTACTTTGGAAAATACTTTTAAGGGATTTTTAAGGATATAATAGTACACAAAAGTAAAATAACAAACAAATAAGTCATTAAAAATAACCACACACAGGTAAAGAATAAAGATAAACGTGAATGACTCCTTGCGTACAGTATCAAAACAAATAAGTCATCGTTTGTATTTGTTGATATGGGTTATTGTTTACTTGTTTGTATCAATATATCATATTACTTCATTTTGTACTGAACCTCTCTTTAATACAGACATCTCAATACTTTTCATTGTGATATATATATTAAACTATACTGACAAAAGTAGATTCAGTATGAACAATCTACATACTTTTGTGATACTAAACAGCAGTTGTGATTATAACAACCAGCTAATTTTTAATACGTTGATCTCAAAGGTCCAATTTACATTAAATAACAGGGATAAAAAAGTTTTACTACATTTTTACTTAGAATATTGTTCGAGTTTACGGACTAGGTAGATAAAATATAACTACAATTATGAAAGATTTATTGTCAGTAAAATTAATTAGCTTCATTCTAATATAACGTGACCTCTAAAGGTAAAAAGATATTTCCCTTAATGTTGTTGAAACACATACAAATCTTCACAAGATTCAGGTGACTCTTATACTTCTGATACTTCGAATTGATAATTCAGGAAACGTTAAGTAAGTATTATTTATTATATAGTAAATAACAAAGCCCTGTACCACGTCTGTCTGTTCGCGATAAACTCAAAAATTACTGAACGGATTTTCATGAGGTTTTCATCCGTCGATAAAGTGATTCATTAGGAAGGTTTTGGTATATAATTTGTCAAAGTATTTTTTATTATCAGGGCGGGATGACGTCCACCGGGCCGGATAGTTTAATTATATAAATGCTGAAATAAAATTTTTTGAGCGACATAAAATCACACCGGTTATGTAATAAAGGACGAGTTAATTTTGATAGTAATTTAAGGTAAAATTACTTTATATTTATATAGCAATTTTATTCAAAAATGGACTTTTGCACAGCACATCCTTCAGAAGTTAGTAACTTTAAGAGTATTTTGAACCAACCACCTTTTAACGATAATTACAAGTGATGCTTGAGTAATGCGTCACCAAACCCTCATGAAAACTCCTGGAGATATTTAGATACCCCCATAATTGATGAAGCACGCGTGTAAAATATTGACAACTTTACTAATAAAAAAGAGAACGTCCGACTGAGTCCATATTTTACTCTACTTTTCTATTCTCAGCATTAGATGTAACACTAAATTTCTGAAAATTATTCACACATTTACATATGTTGTAGTGTAGTATTCGTGCTATCTTTTTTTAGTCACATTATGTTCGGAATAATGGAAACAAGCCGGTAACAATATACAATGTCAAGAACCTTATTTAGTTCTACCGCTTTAAGCCTTCGAAGAGCTTAGCTCGCCACTGCTCATATTCGCTAAATTATATTCATGTGTTGTACTTAATATTTCATTTCGAATATTGTAAAACCTTAAGTAACAACACAAATTAGTGCACAAACGAGATTGCAAGACACGATAATTACGCAACATGCCACATGCGACTTTGTGATTTGTATCAAACTTAATAAACCGTTGAGAAATCAAGAGCAAAATGAAAAGCTGTGCGGTTAATGTGCCCATTATCACAGAAAAAATAAGCAAATTAATTATGTAATCCAACAGTTCATATTACGGAACCCGAAAACGACTGGCACACAAATGATAAAGTTGACTTACTGCCAATGAAAAGGCCCAGTTATTCCTTCTTTGAGACGATCCTTAAGGGAGCGTTGACGCGATGGGCCTGGTCCAGGCGGCAGCGCACCAGCGCCGGCCGGCACGGTGGGCGGCGACGACATTCCCTTCTAACAATCTCGTACCCACAATAACATGACACCCCTGCGTCGATCACTACAAACCCGCGCTGCAACACACCAGAAACGAACAAAGCCAAGTAAATAATCCTGAAGCCAAGCTAAATACATCTATGCAAATGAACGTTAAGCAAAATGACAATAAATATCGCATGGTGCAACGAATCCACATCGAATTCCGATTATATTGACAACAATAAAAAAACAACACGATAATTAGAATTTTACTACATAGACGAGAAAGGAGTAAATATTACGTCAGCATTATTTACAATATTCAACATGTGTTCCCGTAATGAAACCGTTCGTCTACATACAAGGCAATTTGAATTAATTATAGTGCCTTACGTAAAATATTAGCAACATGTCACTAGACTTGTTTATCTGCATATAATATCAGGCACCGACACAATATTTCTTAATCCGTCTTTATTTTTAGATTTAATACACGCCTTTTTATAACAATCCTAAAATATTCTACCTATTGATATAAATGTATATATACATAGCTACATTGTGGACAATTATTTACTAGAGCAGGACAAATCGTAGTACACTGGAGAAATGAAATCGCTCCCTTAATCAAAAAACATTAAACTCAAATTTATGTTTTTCAATTTTTAAAGTACATTAAACGTTGCGAGAAGAATACATTCTATTCAGCATCCATTTCAATACGATAAAAACTACGAAAATAGATAATTACTGTTCTCTTTTTGTTTTAAACAAATGAAAAGTTTTTAAGTTAATCTCCGAAGATAGTTAATAAAGTGAAGTAATATGAAATAACTCCATGTTCTAATAGAAAGTAATTATTTCATTTACTTTAAATTATTTAAATAATGCATTAATTCAGATTCATGTCATTTGATTTTTTTAAATATACGCAGTTTTTTTCGGTGACACTACGACTTAATTCACTTTTATGCTAATCATTTTATTGTATGATGCTGTTACTAGGTTTGTATGGAAATTATTTAATAATATATTTTATAAAAGAACTAAACTAATTACGATTTCTTTTAAATGCATATTTAAACCTATTTCTGTTACATAGATGGTGATATTCTATACGACCAAATAGCAACTATTCATCGTTATCCCTAATTTTAGAATTAGCGAACTTTTAGCGAAATATGCAGAGTGCAAGATACGATTTTTTAAGAGGAAAATTTCATAATTTTAGCATTATCATAACGCTATACAATCCTGCTGTAAATTTCTTATTTATCAATAACGTAGGAACTCAACTTATATTGTTAAAATTAGCTTTAATGTTCGTAGCCTAAGTATTTTATATTAAACTGATATGAAGGACTATCCGATTTAATGAGTGTTTTTTATATGTATAATACAACAAAATTATATAATTATTGTCTAATATTTTTATTGCAATTACATATATCGTTGAGTCAATCTTATTTCGAACTAAATTCCTCGGTCCATTCTTAGTCATATAGATAAAACGATATCTGAATCAAAATCATATAAGTTCAATGAATAAAAACCATTTTTTACTTAATAAGATTTAAAAAAAAATGCATTCTTATTTCTGTACATTTTTCCTACAAACCAAAAAGTAAAATTAGCATTTATAAGTCCTCATCCGAAATCATATACTTGTGAGTTTTTTTTGGACTGACTACGCTACTGACCTAGCAAGGTCTTAACAGCTTCAACGGACTACAATGCATGCGAGTCCTTCATCTGGATGTTTATCTTATTGAGTTGTACGTATATTATACAAATATACTAAAATGCTAATTTATTAACTATTTATAAATAAAGAATGCTCAAATTAATAACTCAAAGTAAAAATTACGATCATCCGTATGTTTTGATTTGTAAACATTATAATCAACAACAATTCAATGATATATCCTAAACCAAAGGAGCTGCAAAGGGGACAATGCTATTTGATAGTGATTCGTGTCAAGTATCTTTGTTGGATGTGACAGGAATGTAATACTTCAGTATGAATACTCTGTAGCGGGCCGATAACAAGAGACGAGGCAAGTATCGATCGGCCCTAAGCAGCACCCCGCACGTCTGCCTTCAACCCGCTACACCGAACCGCGCCGGCCTAGCTCACCTTACGTAAGTCCAGCTGATCGCACCCACCCGGTAACCTTGGCGACCGACTGTATCCATGCATTTCTAGAATACAACTTTCCGATAAGACAACTCAGCAAATAATTGTGCCACAAATTAAAAACTTCTGGTAGACGTCCTACACTGTTACATGTAGCCTATTCTCGAAAACCACAATATCCTACAATATTGGACACCTAGAATACTATGGCATACATAAATATTGTGATTTCCTTTTTCGATATGACCCCTAAGTAACCTACTAATGCAAGCTTTTTATTTTTGTTACTTTGGTAATCTAAGACTTGTTTTCAACTAAACTTATTTTATATTCAACTTGAATAATGATGCTTATTCATTAGAAATGTACTGATTCTACATCGTACATGAAATTTATTTATTAAACTACATTTAACAATGTATAATACCACTGAAATTGTAACTGCACAAAATAACATTTGTTGAACACAAACTAACTGCTTCAGAGAGAACAAACTTTTTGACTTAATATTTAAAATACTTTTTCTAAAACCACTGCATATACAGATTATACAATAGGAATAACATACATTTTGCAGTCTAATACGACGTTACTTCTACGAAATTTCAACAAGTGTAATAATGTCGTCATTAAGTATGTTACGGTGGAACTGCTTTGAAAAGTGAAGACCAACAATGTCAATCGATACTACTCACAACACTGAAAACTTCGAGTTTATATGTGCGTGCTTCCACGTACCGTGTCATTATTGTTTTCCAATATGTAAACATTCTACCGTAATAAAAACTAACAAATAACACACCACTATGACTAAAGTTTAGTTCAAAAATTTTCTCGTAAAAAGGCCTTCATAGTGTTTTTTTTTTAAATATACCGGTTGACATTTCTGACTTTTGAAGATATTGCTCTCTGCTGATTGAACGAGAAAAAGGGTTTGGCTGTGAATGCTCTTTTACTATTTCCCTTCATTTCTAAACTCGTATTTTTTAACCATATACCTTCAATTATTTCGAACTTCTAACATATTAATGTTTTTGGATGTAATAACTATGAAAGTCACGGGAAATTGTTCTACAAACTTAAACATGTATTAGAAATATTTTTTTTTTTTCACTTTCTGCATTTTTATATACGTATGTACTTTATACTCTTTTAATTTACTAAGAGGTTCCTCAGACATTCTTCGACATCATGTCGACCTCTCTCTATTTAAACCCTCCTAGGTAACGGATTGCACACATTCATTGTAAAATCCGATCACAGTGAGATACTATAACGTACTGTTCACTGTATTTTTGGAGTTGCGATTAAATCAGACACTTTCACAAAGTAATAAACATTAAATTGCATTTATCAAATGGCACACAATAAGAAAAATAATCAGAAACCATATAATTATCAGTACTAAAGAGAATACTACGATACCAAACATAATAAATCTACAGACAACAATGCCACAATGATATGAATAATGAGCGATGAGGTGCAAATAAGCATCTAAAGTGGTCCATACATATGTATACGACGAACCAAAATATGAGATTCATGTGAGCAAGCGTCGACTGATAGAGCGGCATAACGCGGGCGCGGTTTGTGTTTGAGAGCAAAGGCGTTCGACTGATCCAGCGAGCTAGCTAGATGCCACGAGGGTCGGGCAGGCAGGGGTGTGCCGTGTGGGCGGTGCGGCGCACGGCTCAAGCGCCCACCCCTTCGTACCACCTCTGTATAATCACAGGAAGGTTCTCCGACACCAATTCCATAGACTCCATAGTGATATACCGAAAAACGGTATAACTGCACAATGAATTTATAAACAATGTTACAATAATTATAGCAACGGTTTACTTGTAAATCATTGTGTACTTAAGTTTAAAATAAATCTTATATATTAATACCTGAAGCCGAAACTTTGTGCGCCTTTTTAAGCGAATTCCGCGAACGGGAGTAAGTGACATTTGGCATAGTTAAAGTTTATATGGAGAAGAAGTGCAGAAAGTTATTTTTTATATAAAATTGATTAAAATATACATTACTCACACTACTGCTTGAATTCTACACAACATACACACATGTAAATGATAAAGACTTTTTGACATCAGTCATATTACGCTTACGTTCCCATTACCTTCTTATTAATATTTAAAAAAAATAGGTGTTTAGGTTATTCGAGTTAATCTTCGAAATAGCAGAACTGATTTTAACATAATATTTACCACACATAATTAAACTTTTCGCTAGACTAAACAGTATTTACATATTTTCAAAGAGGAGGTAACTTACAATCGTCAAACGGTTAAGATGGTAATAAAAAAAAATAAAGTACAAAAGATGGCCAACCATCAATCCAAATTAAACACATAGTTCACATGATATAATAAAACCATTTTCACGATAACCGGTTATCAATTACTCAATAAATAAAAGCAAAATAAGCAGAATACATTCGAATTCTCATTTTCAAGGCCACTGCAGGCCATTTTTTAACAACTGTTAATTCCCATGATAATATTTATAGTCAATGCACAAACTAAATCATACATCATACCCAAGTATATTTATTTATACATTCATGTTATCTTAATTACTTGATCCACAAATAAACGTATTTCGATATGATAGTTGAAATCGTACTATATGTCGTGTATTATTATCAAAAAGTGATCATATTTAATTACAAAATTATAGAATAACGAAATATTTTGACGCCTAACACTAACTAATCTTCATTCATATCGAAGTGTTGTTATGTACTTTGATTATGTAAAAGATTATATTTTTGTCCTTAACCGTAATCAGATTTCATGAGTACTTAGATTGTAATCACACGCTATAAAGTAGGTGATAGAAACAACCAAACGTAATTTTTGAAATGATATCATTTACATTGAAAAATATATCGAGATATATTAAATATAAATACTGATATTTAATACTAGCTCAGACCCGCGACGACGTTTAAGTAATATCTTAGCTACATATTTTATACTAGCCACTGCCCGCGACTTCGTTCGAGTGGAATAGATACACCAACACGCAGCAGTTCTCAAAAGGAAAAAACATCCCGATTTTGAAACATTTTTCATCTGTGCTCCGCTCCTATTTGTCTTAGCGTGATGATATATAGCCTATAACCATTCTCGATGACTGGGCTATATAACACTGAAAGAGTTATTCAAATCGGACCAGTACTTCCTGAGATTACCCCCTACAACGTCACAACATCACAACGTCACAAACTCACAAACTTTACCTCTTTTTTTTTATAGAAGCACGACAAAGTGACTGCACTAAGCCTGATGTTAAGCATAGTACAATCCAAAAACATCGGCAACCACCGTGAGACAGATTATCCATCGCCGGTCGCCGCTGTCATGCCGGCCATAATGACGAAAGTCGCCCGGTACTGGATATACACAGGGTGATCCCGAAACGCGACGCGCAGAAGCGAGTCACTATGACGGGCTTTTTCGCCACATACATGGTGGTTGCGACCCAGTCGGGCTGTAAAACCCTACCACCCCGCTTGCGCCATTGCCTCGTTCGTTGATCAGCAGGGTGCACCACGTGCAGGTGATGTCTTATGATGTTATTCGATACCCCTTACACCCCTAAAACCCCCCTGTTTGTTTAGTAGCGGACCCGACAGACGTGACAAATTATAAACCAAAACCTTCCTAATGAATCATATTATCTACTAGTAATAACCGCATTAAAATCATTGATATTTATTAGTTATAATATTATTGATTAAAATCCTTTCAATAGTTTTTGAGTTTATCACAAACAGACTCGGTAGGGAACTTTGTTTTATACTATGTAATGATTTTTTTAATCCATAACTTTCACATTTTTTGGACCCTCAATATAAAATGGTATATTTTTAACCGACATCAAAAAAAGGAGGAGGTTATCAATTCGACTGTATGTTTTTTTTTTTCAAACTACGCTATTTGTTTTTTATATAGTATGTGCGTAATGTCATAGCTTGTCAACTTGAATACGAATTTGGTATAGATTAATCAAATAGACCGGTCAAGTATGAATATAAATCGATGTCGATCGCGTGTATGTAACAATTCAATTTTAAAATACGTTTTATCGGAAATAGTGAAACTAGGTTGAGGAGAAGTTGCATTAATTCCGTGAGAAATATACCAACTGTTTACTACGTCTATAGATAGATCACTGTACAGATGTATGGAGTGTTAATAAATCAAAGAGATTGTTGATTATGCGTGTCGACCGTTTTCCTTGTAACCTTGACTTATAGAAGCCCAGACGAACCGGCATATTTCCATTACAATGCGATACGAATCCAAGACCATTCTGTATACATAATATGTAAAGATCAGCACTATTTATCTCACTTTAATTTTTCTTGGTTTTGACAAAACATGACTGGCGCATCTGCCTGTGTCTTTATTTTATAAGTACGCCATGAGTGTTAAACTTATGAATGGTAAACTTAAGAAAAACATCAAAGTTAAGAAACAACACAGAAAATTTTGAAAAAAATCAGTAGCTATGTAATTTCAGGAATGGAAAGAATAATCAAAATTCCAAGACGTTATGTTTTTTAATACTTTATCGATGTTATTACAAAAAAGTGAAATACGTATTGAATATTTGCTTTAAAAAAGTTACGTTTTAAATACATCGCGCTCGCTGAATGATCCCCATCTTGCTCTTTTGTCTCGCTTTGGTTATGTTAGACTTGCGAAAAAAGGATAACGCGAACTTGCCTTGGGTGAGTGCGGTGCGTTTAGTACGAAATCTTTTTAAAGCAAGTATTTGATACGTATTTAACTTTTTTGTAATAACACCGTATAGGTTTTAGCATGTGACCATAACCTCATCTGATTTAAATGACGATGTCGTCTATGATGGTAAAGACGCTAAATCTAGAAGACTGGCTCTTACGTGTAGATGACGAAATATACCGACAATTGTTTGGCGACAGATTGTCAACTTGGGGTTAGTAGGTAGCCAGGTGAGCTTAAAACATGCTATGGTTTCATCATAATGCTTTTAGGTACTTTAACCTTCTTTTAGCTACTTCTTTACCGACAAAGCCCCGACTCAGTTACAAGGATTCAAACTTACGTCGATCGAAGCGGTGTGCGAACACACTATCAACAAAGTCATCATTCACTATCAAATGACTATTAATTTAGTTTGATTGTTTCCTAGGACGCATATTTACACATACTGTTGACCTTGGAATAATGTATTGTCTGCGGTAATCAGTCACAAAACAATATTTTTCTTGATACGGACGCAACATTTCAAGACGATAGCAAAACACAATGGAACATTAAAACATGTTGGTGGAAAAATACAGTGATTGGGTTATTTAAGTTCACTGCTCTATTTACTTGCCCGTATGTTTAAATAGAAAGTCCGACAAAGATAAAAATAATTGTGGTATAACATACAACTTACTGAAAAGTATGTATCACTACTAACTTGTCGAGAAAAGCTTTACTACTATTGACTAATTAGGGTAAATCGACTGACTCTAAAAAAATCTTGCACACCTTTTTTACAGTGATCAGAAATAAAGTTAACCGATACGTATACATATAAGTAGAAAAGTGTTTGAAACTTGTCTTCTTAGCTTCAATAATTTGATCAACTGTAACAAATTCTGAACATATTTTCATATTCACATTCTGTTGTTATAGATTTTTTCTTTCAAGACAGCAAAGTTGGTAGCTTGCTATGTCTAGGTTGCGAGTGTTTTTGGTTGAATGAGAAATATGTTTTTTTTTTCTCGAACTGACTACGCTATTGACCTGGCAAGGTCTTTACAGCTTCACCGGACTACTAAATGAGAAATATGATACTCGTCTTCTGCAAATAAATCAATACTAAATATACGCTTTAAATACAAAGTTATAACATAGTATTAGTATAAAACAAGGTTAGCAAACCTACAATTTTATTTATAGTCTGTACATTATTTTCTCCGTTACATATTAAAATTACTAAAAGTGTTTGCATTGGGTAATTTATCTGATCAATATGGATGATCATAAAATAAAGCTAGTCTCATTAAGAGCACGTGTATATATAGAGGAATGCATTCAAAACAAATATCTTAATGCTCGCTTATATCTCACAATTATTCAGTTTACATTTAAATTCAAAACTTTCGAGAATTAATTTAACGAAATAACAGAATTATTTCAAAGTTCACAAACTGTTAACAGCTTTATTTAATTACAATTTCATTCCATCATTATTTTGTAAAAAGACACATGTGCCATTAAAATCGAGTTATCAGTGACGATTCACCGTTTACAGTTTTATTTGCTGTGATTGTGCACTTGTTTATTGATAAATTATCAATACAGAAAACTAGATGGCTTTTTTTAATCAACATTATATACTTAAAAGTTCACATTCACCGAACATAAGTATAAAACACTCCATTTTAGAAAACACGCACATAATATAAAATAATCATGCCAACATATCGTACATTAAAATGCGTCTCAGCATTAACGATACCTAATACAAAGCGCATCACTTATTTTACTTTGAAATATAGCGAAACCTCATAGTTGTTATTTTTAATTGTTTATGTAAGCCCTTGAAAGACAGATTTAAGCTAATAGGATAAAACCCACGCAAGGTTTAACTGTGGAAATATCACCGTCATGTCTAATTCTGCCGTTCATTTTATAATATTTAAGAGTCGTCGGTCCATATTAAAAAAAAACATTCAACATTCAGTATACTAACGCGTGTTTTTGTCTTTTAATAATACTAGCGTAATTGTAGCACAATAGATATTGTATAAATATCCTCATATATCGATTGTAATAATGATTCTTTGTACGGAATATAAAACGTGTTTTATTTTTATTTCGTATGTTTTTAATAAATTTTTAAGCATAACCATCCGTTATATGTATTCATGGCAAAAAAACAATATAACTACTATATATTAAACGTCACATTAACCTAAATGTCACTCAAATAACACATTGTTGACTGGGACTTGCTGAAACGAGTTATAGAAAAATAAATAAAATTTCAATGAAAAAGACACCTACATACATAGACGTTCTGAACTTACATGGTGAATAATCTATCGACACAATATTGGAATACTTTTACTTACAAGCTGAAATCCAATACATATAAATAAATATGTAAATTAATATACTATCAATTATACTAACAGAAAAATAAAATAAAAATGAACTGACTAAAGCCAATCTTATATACTTATATCTTATATACTTACTCACAAAACACACATCTGAGAACAAGTGTTATTAAATGTCAATCTTCAATTATCAAGCTTAACATTGTCCATTTAAATAAACATTAACCACTAATTAATAGCAACAACTGTGTAAACCCAAATAAAGATTATATTATCACCTATAGACAGAATAATACACTGAGTGAAAAACAAAACTACAGTGATTTTGTTTTAATGCATTTAATTTTTACACATTATAGAAGTCATTATCGGTGTTATCACAAAAAAGTTAAAAACGTATTCAATACTTGCTTTAAAAAGGTTTCGTAATAAATGAATCGCCCTCGCCAGAGGCAATTTCGCGTTCTTTTTTTTCGAAATAACTACGCTATGGACCCAGCAAGGTCTTAACAGATTCACCGGACTACTAAGGCGAGCATTTGCGGCACTCAGCCGATATTATTTGAGCAGCTGGCTCAAGGGTGCACGGCACACCTCGGCTGGGGCTGTTACCTGATACATGCAATTCGCGACCTGTCTGAGCTGACCTAAGCTAACTATTCATACATATATGAGTTGTTGGAGCATATATGTGTACCAAGCATACATACCTCAACAACTCCTATATATATTTCGTGTCGAATAATGTTCCAAACTATTTCAGTTCGATAAGGGAAATAAAACAAAACCCTTCTACTTTCATGCATAAGCGTGTATGCGTGCACGTTCGTGGGGGTGATAAGTGTAATCTGATGTAAGATTTTGTGTCACTATCGCGCGAGCAGCGCACTCAAGGGCTCCCCACCGAGGGATCGAACCTAGGCTTGAGCCACTGCCGTGGGAGGCCTAATCGGGTGCGTGTTAACCTTTTTTCGCAAGTCTAACCTAACCTAACCAAAGCGAGACAAAAGAGCAAGACGGCGAACATTGAGCGTGCCTGGTGCATTTAAAACGTAACCTCTGTAATCTGATTTAGGTTATAAACCCAATAAATTGAACTTTTATGCCCAATTAGACAGCAAAATAGCTACTGTGAACTACTAATTTAATTAATGGTATGCCTATAAAGGAAAATGCAACTGTAAACATCCCGCAGCACCAAGGAAATATGTATTAATTGAGTATATCCTTAGTGGTGTATCTAAATAGAAGATAAAGATCTATTTCATATTTTGCAAAATTTCTTATGTAGACTGTGTGATTACACTAACTATATAAATTTATGTGAATACTAGTACAAATACTAGACAGTGGTTAAATTCGATAGAGAGATTCAAGTAAATATGAGAATAATTTACTTGAATATTAAATACCTTTAAACGAGCAATTCTTATATATTTGTATATATTCAGGATCTTGAAAATGGCATCATCTATTTATATGAAACTTAGTATTTCGGGGACGATAAATCAATCTAGTTAGATTTCATAGAAAACTTTATTTTAACTGAGTTTTCAGGCAATGAAAAAATATAGCTAGAATATAAAGGTGAATTTCGTCACCACTGTCAAAACAAAAATAGCTAAGATGGAAATCTGCTGCTTCAAAAATCCGAATAATCCCAGTTCGAATCCGAAGGACAGCAGAAGAGATATATTTTTATTTTTTTGTAAAAAATGTTAGTTTTATAAGGCAATCCAAATAGTTTATTTTAATTTGTTTTTTAATGAACGGAGTTTCGCTGAAACTCGGTCGCCCAGGTATTTATTATTATGGCAACAATCTAACAACAGCCTAAAAGACGATTTCAGCAGCAGGCTGTCATCTGGAAGATTACAAGTGTCATGTCTTCCTATCTCTTGTTGCGCACTTGAATAGGTGGTTTAATGATTTCTAACTATGAGTCAATCTTTAATATTATGAATTTAGTCAAAACTAATAACTAAACTTTAATTTATCATAAATTAAAATTTGAAAAGTTAAGTTATTAATCAAAAGATATTTGGTCATAAGATTTAAATAAGATAAAAATCTGCCATAAGGATGTTGAATCTGATATTGAGTTGTAAAAACCGATAGTCTTAACAACTGGTGATTTTTTTCTCCAACTGACTACATTATTGACTTAACAGCTTCACCAGACTACAACAACTGGTGATGATTTCGAGATACAGCATTCAGCTGGGACCTTTGATCTGGGTCAATATAACCTGTATGTTATACTAAAGATAAACAATTTTGACTGTAATTACAAAGAAAATGTAATGTACATAGATACATTTTGATACAATTGTGTTCAAACACATGAGATTTAATACAGCAAGTAAACAACAAGTAATGAAGAGAGAACAGACTGATAAAATAGAGACAGATAACCTTTAAATTATGACAAGATAAAACTGATCATCACCCTATTTGTCAACAAGTTTATTTTAAGGAACACTATTAAGAACATTATATTTACTACATTGTTTCATATTTCATAAATAGCTCATTTTATTGTCTGATAACTAGACATTACTCCAATTTCTCTCATTTATAGTGATAATAAGAAATATTAGTGATAATAAGAAGTTTGTTTATATTATATACATACACTTCAGTGCAATGAAATCACGCACATTAATATTTTTTTTAACAGAACAGTTATTTGTTATTGTTAAACTTTGCTTCAATATAAATTGAAGCCTATAGGTTTCTTTTTGTTTTTATATCATAGGATGCAAATGAACAAGTGGGTCACCTGATGTTAAGTTATCACCACTATCCAATGAAGCTTGCAACACCACAGGAGTCGCAGGTGCGTTGCCAGCCGGTGTTGGGGGAGGAAAGCGAGAGGAGACTGAGAAGGTGAGAAGAGATGGGCCTCTGGCGCTGTCACTGACTGAATGAAATACAACAATGTAAGCACTGTTACTTCACATTGGTTTTCTGTGAGAGTGGTACTACCCTGACCAATCCGACCCATTCATGCTGAAGCCAGTAATCGCCATTGTGGCTGTACCACATAATAAACGGTTCACTGGGTGTACATTTTTTGAAATAATAAAACTACACTATATCCTTCTCTAAGACCCAGATTATATTTGCGAAAAGTATTATAGTATGGCGTGTGAATAGTAACATGTATTTAAAAAAAGAAAAGCCTGGTATTTACACTAAATCTTTTGAATTAATACAAAAGTAATTAATAAAGCTTTATTTGAAAATAAACTCAATTTGCTCCAAATATATAATTACTTTTGCAACCCAACTTTCAATGAAAAGTAATGATTATTTTACATTTATAAATAATTAGATATGTCCTATGATTTCACACATTAAATTTATGCTCGTACAGAGTGAAGATTAAGCTTTCCTTATATGATGGGCTATCAAACATAGAAAAAAGTTTGATATCACATTAGTCATATCTGAAATTAGTCCATTCAAACCCTACAATTTTAATGTTTCATTATTAGCACAGTTGGTCAGAATTATGTAGTATATCCAGTGCGACTATGTCAAAATAGAAAATAGCAAGCACAGCACTGGAAGAATAGATAAAATCAGCCAATAAAATTTTTTATTGACAACATTTGATGATTTTTTTGACTTGAATATCTAGTAAACACAGCATCACACTACTTTGGGAGTTTATGTATAATCCACTATGAAATCAAATAATAAAAAAATGTAGACATAAATTACATGGCACAGCAATAATCTGGTTGATAAAGAATATTTCTTGGGTGAAAATGGATAATGTAGTTAACGATAATCAAATGATGTACAATAGAGTAGTAAAACCCAAATTATGATGATTTGGCTAATGCATTTTCTGTTCTACTTGAAAATGAATGTTTGTGGTATGTTTGTCATATCTGTGATGATTTTAATACATTTTTTAAACACTTTAGTTTAAAACCCAATATATTTTATTTATAAATATTAAGCAACTACAAATCTACAGAAAAGTAAATCCTTTTTAATACAATTGATACATGGAGTAATACTGTAATCGATTAAAAAAAAAAAAAAAACAAATTAATAAACCACTATGCATCATGCATGCTGTAACGTACATATCAAGTTCACAGGTACAAGGTATTAAAAACCTGTTTCATTAAGAGATCACGACCGTGTATTTGTACTAGTTAGGTATAAGCTATAAATAATATCAGGAACTAAATACTATGATAATATTTATATTACAATTATTTTGCGAAATACTAAACTATATATTTTTCACATACCGTTTCGAACTCACAGAAGCAGTTTATAATAATACATCGTTTTAGTAACAGATATATATAATTCAACAAAATAAAAATTTTATAATAGTACTCACATTACGATGCTTTTTTCCGTTTTATATACTCGTAGAAACCGTAAAACACTTCTATCGTATGTAGTAGCATATACAATATGAATGCACAATAGATCAAATGATATCGGTAGAGATTATATTACTATATTTAAAGCGACACTATTTCGTCGAATTCTATTGCAAACAAAATCTTCAATCAATACATAAATTATCTTATCTTTAAAACTATTACACAGCACAGATTTAGATTGAATTGAGAAAATTAACTCCCGGTGCCTTTTCTAACAACCTCACAATACCGGGCAGAATCAGTTTTCTATGGAAAATTCACATTTGTTTATTTAAACTTCACGAGTTTTCTAATCTAATAGTTTTTAACCGTAATATTGAAACAAATACAATATGGAATAAAATTATTCACTATACTCAATACTGCGCTACGTTTTACTGCGCTTTCTGTTCACAATAATAAGAACCAAAACAAAGCTATGAACGCCATCTATTAGCAGTAATCATATATAATATCACTATGTATGAAAAATATTATGTTGAATTTTTAGTTGTCTCTGATTTCTCGCCTTCATCTTTAACTTTTTTTAAATGGCAACGAATTGAATTCTAGCAGTGTCAAGGCCGTCAATATCGCCTCTTATTGATGTAAGTTAATCAATAAGTCTAGATATTTGTGTCTGAAATCGAATCTATACTAGGCTGTAATATAAAGATAAATGTAGAAATAAGGTAAAAGGATTATCACAAAGTCTATGAATCAAGTAGTGATTTTGATTTTGCTTACAATCAGAGTAGATATAATCTTTAAAAAAAGAAAGAGCTATAAACAGTAGATACCAATAAATGGGAGATCTTTCTGAATGTGCGAATGAGAAATATTACTCTTTCAACTATCTGGTATAGGTCACCGATGACGGTAAATTGTGTAATAAGTTAAAAAGTAAACTTTTGTTATAACATATAGACTATGATTTAATAGGTTTAGATCACGCTGAGAATGACGTACATTGAGCATGCAGTGGTTGAACTTATAAAGGATCTTGGTGAATCTTAGCCGTCTACCATATACTTTTTGGAGCGTGTTCATTGTAAGATTACGATAAAATCAAACACTGACATTGCAACCGAAACTTTTAATATCCACTTATGTCGAGGAAAAATTTGTATATATTTGACATCGAATATGTCGCTGTAAGGCCAGAGACAATTTTTGTGGCCAGCACGCTACACCACCCCCCTACGGAGTAAAGAAAGCCCAGTGTATAAACATTTATAAAGCAGAGCATTATACACATATTTACATTAAGTATAAAAAAGTAAAGCATACAGAAATAAAGACTTGGAGTTACAACGAATTGACAATATAAAACATCAAGTTACAACAAAGTCTTAAAAATATTATAATACACCTAAATTAGTTACAATGGCAATAATACAACTATATACATAAAAGTTTTTTACAAATCTAGCATCGGTTTAAATTTAACACGACGTCCAGATCGAGTAACGTAGGGTGAGGGTAATAGATTGTCTATAGGTGGCTTGAGGATAGGAGGAACGGATGTGACTGGTGAAGGTGATGGAAATAAGAGTTGTGGAGTAACTTCCGAGAAGAAAGCAGGTTTTACGCGATCGATACTGACTACCACTTTCTTACCCTTGATGTCCAAAGTAAGCGTTTTGCCATCACTTGACCGTTCAAGAATCGGTCCAGTATAAGGCGGTTGAAGAGGGCGTCGAACAACGTCATCACGCAAGTATACATGCGTAGCTGTTGATATGTCCTTGAATAAGAATGACTTTTGGTTACCATGGCGAGATGCCGGTACTGGTCGAATGTTCGACAAATGTTTACGCATCCTAACGACCAAATCAGCTGGATCTTCACCAATACTAGGGTTCTGTGGTGCAACAAGTAGTTCTCCTGGGAGTCTCAATGTTTCACCGTACATGAGCTCTTTAAAAGCGGAGCGCGTGCCTAGAAGTACAAATGGCAGAGCGTTCAGCCAGGACTGTTCATGGCACATTAAAGAGGTCTTAAGTTGCCTATGTACGCGCTCTATCATACCATTTGCCTGTGGGTTATATGCGGTTGTCCTTCGTCGTGTAGTGGCAAAAGTGATGAGGAGTCTGCGGAATAAGTCAGACTCAAATTGAGTACCCTGGTCGGTCGTGATACAGAGTGGTATGCCAAATCTAGAGATCCATTCTCTAGTAAAGGTCTCTACTACTTCTTCTGCGGTTATAGAACGCATTGGCCATACTTCTGGCCACCTCGTTACCCTGTCAATTGCAGTTAAGAAATAGCGATAACCATTGCAAAGAGGTAATGGTCCTATGATATCCATATGGACATGGAGGAATCGACCAGATGGGGTTTTAAAATTACTAAGAGGAGCGGTATTGTGCCTGGAGACTTTACTGCGTTGGCAGGCAGGACACGCTCGCGACCACTCGCGACATTCTTTATTAACTGATGGCCAAACATACTGCTCGGTGACAAGGCGGGTGGTAGCTCGCGCGCCGGGATGACTCAAATTATGCAGCTTATTGAACACTACCTGCCGCAGTTCTGGAGTCACATACGGACGCGGCCTATCTGTGGAAACATCACAAAATAGAGAAACGTCAGTACCAGGAATATTAATTTTGGTAAGTTTAAGGCTTGAACCGTTTTTCAACAAATTTCGAAGTTCTTCATCTGTGCCTTGAGAATGTGCTAAGGTTTTATACTCTTGCTCTAATGAAATTGCCTCAATTCGTGACATGGCATCAGCGATAAGGTTTTCAGAACCTTTAATGTACTGAATGTCAGTTGTGAATTGACTGATGAAAGATAATTGGTTCAGTTGTGCAGGAGGAAGTTTCTCTCGTCTTTGTGCAAAAGCGTATAACAGAGGTTTGTGGTCTGTGAAAATGGTTGCATTGTTAACTTCTAAAATATAACGAAAGTGTTGTACACTTTCGTATATTGTTAATAGCTCTCGGTAATAAGCAGGCCACTGTGATTGTTTGGAAGTCAACCTTTTACTGAAAAAAGCTAAAGGATATCATTGACTATTGACTTGTTGCTGCATACACGATCCCTCTTGAATGCTGGAAGCATCCGTGAACAGACCAAGAGGTGCATCGTTAATTGGATGTTGAAGTAAAGTTGCCTTTGAAAGACTAGTTTTACAGGCTTCAAAATGCTCCAACAGCTTGGGCGTCCATAAAAATGGTTTTGCACCTTTACTGTTGGTGGCGACTACTGCGTCAATGAGTGGTGCTTGAAACTGTGCAGCATGAGGTATAAAGCGGCGATAAAAATTTAACATACCGAGAAAACGTCGTACACCTTAGATAGTTTTAGGAGGTGAATAATTCAGTAAAGCTTGTACTCGATCCTGAGGAGGGCGAGTTCCTTCTGAGTTGATGGTGTAACCCAGAAAAACTACTTCTTGGGCGCCAAACACATACTTTGATGCGTTCACTATGATGCCATAATCTTGTAGGCGTTTGAACAAGATTCTGAGATGGTCTTTGTGCAGAGATTCGGTCTCAGAAAATACGAGGATATCATCCACGTAAGGGAAAACGAAATCTAATCCTTGTCTGACCTCATCAATAAATCTTTGGAACGTTTCTCCAGCATTGCATAAACCGAAGGTCATATAGGGGAATTCGAAGAGGCCAAATGGTGTAACAATGGCGGTCTTCGGGATATCCTCGTGATATACCGGAATCTGATGGCACGCCTTTACCAGGTCGATGGTACTGAAAATTTTCGAACCTGCTAGATTGTAGATAATGTTTGAGCGTCAATCATATGCGTCGGAGGTTACCAATTTTTGGGGCGTGTTCATTGTAAGATTACGATAAAATCAAACACTGACTTTGCAACCGAAACTTTTAATATTCACTTTTGTCGAGGAAAAATTTGTATATATTTGACATCGAATATGTCGCTGTTTTCAAAAAGGCCAGAGACAATTTTTATGGCCAGCACGCTACATACTTGTTATATTTATAGCTTTCCATATAATAATATGTCATTTTTCACATAATCATGAAAGGTTCTGGACAACAAATACTAAAAACATGAACAAGATATACCAGATTATGATCGCTTGGCTAATTCAGTACATTGTGTAAAAGAGACGCGTAAAACACTTTCTCAAAAAGTAATATATTGTGCATACTATTCGAGTATTTGTTTTAATCGTATGTTCACTTATGTTTGCTATATGTAATACTACCAAACCAAGTATTCGAACTTGTGATTTTTTTAATAGTTATGAAATCTTTTAATGCAATGAAACTTGTCCCCTCTATTCAGCTGCAGTAAACAAAGTTTGTTTTCACCTATTTCCGAGTGGTCAAATTAATATGTTCGGTTAATGACGTGATATCTAATGTATTAACTTTCTACAGTTTTTTTTAATATTTAAGTACATAAATATGTGTAATATATGATGCCCATGGTATACCTATTTCAGTGGCGTAACTATAGGGTGACAGAACTAGCAACATGCAACGGGTCCCAGCACGGTTCGATCGTGGCCCCTGTGGTGGCCCCAGCCTAAGAATAGTAATACTGTTGGATAACTACTTTAGAGAGTTACTAAAATTGAATTACAGCATGACGATTTCTACTGGAGTCTCATCCAATGATTTTAAGCCCGAATAGTACAAACAGGCTAATATTGTATGCGTTAGTAATGTGATGTTTATTACATTACATATAGTTAATATAAAGCATTACTTCACAACTACCTAGTACCTAATCCAGATAGTGAATGACACTACAATATTTAGTAAACCTGTGATTATAACATGCTATGTAATGTATTTATTATTATTTTAATATTTTATTGTGATTTTAAATAAATAAATTACTAATATGAGATTATAGTTATATATATATTCGCATGCCTATATTTGTCACTTTCTTTTAGGGGGCACTCTAATTTTAATGGTTCAAGTCTATAATCTTTGGTGAAGGTCAATCTCTAAAAAAAATCAAAAATGTACACCTTGTTATTTTTGAATACTTGCGGCATATAATAGTAATATATTATTCTAAAAGTTTCTGAACGAAAACTAACGCTTGGTAGAATGGCAAAATTTCGATGACTTTAAGAGCACTGTGTGACCCCGCGTGCCTCCACAAAAAGCCTTCTATACCACAGAATAAACGATATTTTACAGTGTATATTTATTTGGGGTGGGGTGTAAGGGGTGTCGAGTTGGGGTGTAAGGGGTGTCGAGTTAGGATGTAAGGGGTGTCGAGTAACATCTTAAGACTTGAGACACCAAAGCCAACCTCACCTGCACGTGGTGCACCCTGCTGATCAACGAACGATGCAATGGCGATAGCGGGGTGGTAGGGTTTTACAACCCGACTGAGTCGCAACCACCATGTATATGGCGAAAAAGCCCGTCATAGTGACTCGCTTTTGCGCGTCGCGTTTCGGGATCAGCCTGTGCATATCCAGTACCGGATGACTTTTGTCAATATGGCCGGCATGACAGCGGCGACCGACGATAGATGATCTGTCTCTCGGTGGTCGCCACTGTTTTTGGATTGTACTATGCTTACCATCAGGCATAGTGCAGTCACCTTGTCGTGCTTCAATAAAAAAAAATTCATTGTAATATTAACACGGATGTATGAGTATCTGTGTTTTTTTTTCGAAATGATTACGCTATTGACCCAGCAAGGTTTTAACAGCTTCACCGGACTACTAAGGCGAGCGCTTGCGGCACTCAGCCGATATTATTTGAACAACTGGCTCAAGGGTGCACGGCACACCTCGGCTTGGGCTGTTGCCTGACACGTGCAATTCACGACCTGTCTGAGCTGACCTAAGCTCACTATTCATACATATATGAGTTGTTGGAGCATATATGTGTACCAAGCTACGTACCTCAACAACTCCTATATATATTTCGTGTCGGATAATTTTCCAAACTATTTCAGTTCGATAGTATCTGTGTTATCCTTTATGGCAATATTATACATAATCTATACTAATATATAAAGCTGAAGAGCTACATATCATCACGTTAAAATCAATAGGAGCGGAAGACCAATGAATAATGTTTCAAAATCGGACTATTTTTATCTTTTGAGAGCTTCCGCTGCGTGTTAGCGTTAGTATTATATACAATGCCATGGTAACGTGATAACAGTCTATCGCAAATTTTTCAGAGTTTATTTTGTGTTCCTATTTAAAAAGTTTAATCTACGTTAGTTTTTTTCCAATTTTTGATTGTGCGTGGTACGATTCTAACGCAAACATTTTCAAGGCATATTTTGTGTTGCTATTCAACAGTTTAGTAGTAATAATATTCGTCCAATTAAAGGCAGGTGAAGAAATTAATCCACACTGCCAACTCTGAATTGATCTATATAGGTGGTTCTTATGTATTCTTTACCCAGTTTTCTTCTATGTCCAAGTTAATGTAAAGGCAAAAGCGCCAAATTTTTCTATATAATATTTTGTAAATTTTTATTTTTTTAATTTTCAAGATCCCAGAATTCATGCTCCGTGGTATTATTTTTCATTCGTTTCATTATGCGCAATAAACTAACCATATTACACAAAACACCAACAATTTTACACAATATAGAGTCAAGTGACACAAGATTATAAATAAAATATAAAATTCACTACATGACAGACTGAAATCCCACGAAAAACTCCTCAAAAAGTTCATTCTGCGTTAGTTTTGTCCCTGATTTTTGATTTGTGATCTGTTACATATTATAAAAATGAAGTGTGTATGTAATATTAAAATAAACACTTTTTGGTGAGTATATGTAACTACAAATAACAACATTTTTTTTAATTCTGTTGATATGTCTATTTGTTTATTTGTTCCGGGTAATCTCCGAAACGGCTGGACCTATTTGAACAAGAAATTTACGAGCAAATAACTAATTAACTGTTTTATTTAAGCTAGCGGGGTTCAGCAGACGCTGCTCGCTCTGATAATAAGACAAACTATATATAAACTTTTCCCAAGAATCATTTTATATATTGGTGAAAACGGCATGAAGATAGGGTTCGTAGTTTTTGATCTTATCGCGAACAGACATAGATAGACGTGGCAGAGGACTTTGTTTTACTCTATGTAGTGATGAACTGTTACCCGTGCATTCGTGAAGTATATGGGTATTATATCTATATAATAAAAGATTTAACATATATTGTTCGATAATGTATATTATAGCTTAATATTTTCATTACTTTCTTATATAGTGTAAGTGAGCACTGAGGGTGGTATATTGTAGTTTAAAGTTTCAGGTATGTGGCTGATGATAAATCCCATCCCATTCGACACACTGTTAGTATTCACATATATAATGCACACGTTACATGTTACAGTAGATGATGTGCGTGTCGTACTTACAAATATTTTTGAAAGAGTATATATATAATTTACACATCTAATCACAATTTTACATTTATTTAATGTATTAAAAAAACACGTGCGAAGCCGTGGGTAACAGCTAGTAATTAATAAAATTAAAATATGTTCTCGACCTCCCGGGACTTCATCTAAATTTTTACGTCGTTTAGTTAGAACTTTCTGTACGGTTTGGTTACAAAGCCGCCACTAAGGAAAACGCAAGGACGAGACGGCGATACTTAAATTAAAAATCTAAAGCCGAACACTTTTTTTTAACTGTATTTAACACAATCTATCATTAACTTGTTTTCAGCCCACAAATAATATCGTTACCACAATTACAAATTTAAGTTCTAAGTTTACCATTATCGATCGTGTTTTGGTTTGATATATTGTATTATCACAATAAAAACATAAATGTTAGTATCTATCCTTTAATAACTTAAGCGCATAAGTATTTATCTGTAGGCCATGTGTATCCATAAATTTTTATTGTTTCGCAACCGTACGTGCTTAACAAAGAATTCTAAAATGATAAAGGCATGACACTATTATACCTCTCATTTAGGCGTATTACCTATTGCTCAATATTGTATATAAAACATCCGTGTACATATTCCATTTAAATTGTTGAAAATAATTGTTCTAGTTCAGTGAAGAAAATGACTTCGAAATATCGTCTTCTAACATTTGGACTAATTCTCACCGCTGCTGTAAGTAATGAAGTACCGGAGTAATTATTTAATTTGTTGTCTTTTATTGTAAAATAACGATTTTCTTACTGCGTAGGTGTGTTCAGTTTCTTGTCAAAATTCGTATGGGCCTCCAGGTTATGGCAACAGTTATGGGTATAGTCAACCACCTATAATTATTAACCGAAGAGGAGGTGATGGAATTGATCGCGACATCATTTATCCGATACTACTTTTTATGCTCTTAGGAGGAGATGGTTTCGGTTTGGGCTATTGATCAAATTTAATACTAATAATAGTGATTAATTGAGTTAGATATGTTTATAATGTTATAAAATTATGTTTCAATTGAATATTTATAAATCTGTCTCTCATTATATTTGTGTAAATGTCAACAAAAATATTTTTGTAATCATGTGTAAAAAAGATAGCTATTATTGTTCTTTATAGTATAAGGGTATAATTAAAACATTAATTATATTATTTACTTTAATTTAATAGATGTAATCAATAAATATTATTTATTGCTGTAAGGAATAGTGCCGCCCTTTGTACTAATCACAATTTGTAATGTTGTATGTAATGTATGTATTGTATGTAATGTATGTATTGTATGTAATGTAATAATATATGTAAATACTGAATATTGCAGTTAAATCCTTAATCTAATTGTTAATAAGTTCGTAAAAAGTAATATCGGAAACTACTGATCTGATCCTGAAAATTCTCTATTACAGGAAAATATATTTAACCCATAGTGACATAATAAATTATATTGTTATAGAGTAGTATATTATAACTAACGCGAAGAAAGTCGCAAGTGGTTACGAGTAAAATTTTTATGTAAAAAAAAAGTTTTAGAACCTTTGGTTTTTTGTTTACATTTTGTCTCATGGTAAAATGAATGGACTATAGTGTATGTGTGTGATGCTGTATAGTAACGATTTAAATATAAATTATTTATATCGATAAAATTAAAGTTATTTTAATATCTAATATATACATATATATGTATGTATATATGACTAATACCTCGCTTAAAGAGTTTTCTCGAAAGTTGGCATACTTGCGAATAGGACAGCCCTACTACAAGTCATTAATTTCATAATCGGTTATCATGTAAATTGATACGTGTATAATATGTATTTGAAAACGGATAGTATTCAAATAATATCAATTTCCCTGTAATACACCCGTTTGTATATTACAAAATACACATATATCACATATTAATTAATTAAAACTACAAAGAATTAATCGTCAAGTATATTGTTAGGTCTTGGTTCGTGGTTGCTATCAGTAGTTTGTAAAATATATTAACAAAGAAATTTCTCTATATTTTGTTATAACGAAGAATCACCTTATATTGATGTAAAATAGTTCTGTTTCGTTTATACCATATAAGCTTTAGGATACGAATTATTTAAAAAATATAGTGTTCTTGTGTTATAGCGAGCTGGCGCTATTTACTATGATTTTTATAGTCAATATCAATAATAATATGTAATAATCGATATAGACATACTGGAGGCTTAATATTATAGCCACAAGCATAAAAACGTGTACACTATGTACCTTGTGGGCCACCAATATGGTAAACTCAGACTATGCGTGTATTCGTTTCCTCTCTATTTGTTTGGTGATCTCGTTCGTAAAAAACTAATGATAAGTATAACAAGAGAGTTTTTGGCGGGATTTTAGTATGTCATGTGGTGGTTTTTATATTTTATTCAGAATCTTTTTTTTCTTTTTTTTTAACGTGGGGAAATCCCTTATGGATACCCACCATCCCGGGGGAGAGGATGGGTTATGTCCGGCTTGCACGGGCTAAAACCCCACGGTGTACCGACAGACCGTAGTGTTGGGGCGGCAAGGGATCGAACTAAGCTATTCCCCTTAGATAGCCGCCCCAACGGTCCGCCCGGCGGAAGGTGGCCGCCGGGCTCCTACCTATAGAGAGGTAGGTGGGTACACACCAACTGCCTCTCCTCGTCCGCCGAACCTATGCAATGAGGGGATGAGCCACCCGACTACATCCCCTCAGGTCCGGCTACGGTGGCAGGAGGAGTTGGGCAAAACGCCGTCTCCTCCTGCCGGTCCTCCGTTGGCGAAGACGGTCCGTGGACCGCGAGATGACTTCCTTGCAAAAGGAGGCCACTACTCACCACGCCTGCTCGCTGCCGAGCATGGACGACACCACGCTCGGCAGCGACAAATCTTCCCCCACCACCGCCGCCAGAGTGCGACGCTCCTCCTCCCACGCAACACACTCAGAGAGAGTGTGCTGCGTGGTATCCTCCTCAGCGCTGCACTTATGGCAGGCGGTGGTCGGCTCCCTACGAGCGATCCGGTGCAGGTACCAGCCGAAACAGCCGTGTCCGGTGAGTATCTGCACCATCCTGAACGTCAGAGAGCTCCATTCTCTCCCAAGCGACTCTCGCAGGACCGGGCGGACGGCGTCGACGGTGTACGTTCCGTAGCGCGCGTCCACCAGGTCCTGCATCCACCTCTGGACTGCCACCTCCCACAACTCCCGTCTCTTACACTCTATCTCCCTGGGAGCCGAAGGCTCCCCACTACGTTTCCTCGCCGCCGTGAATACGTACACGGCGGCGAGAACTCTTGCCTCCAGCTCCCAGGGAAGGGAGCCGGCGAGCGCAAATGCCGCCGCAGAGGACACCGTCCGATACGCCCGGATCGCCCTCAGTGCCACCGACAACCCTCTCCAGCGCCTTCCTGGCATCGTCCAGCAGAACGAGAGGCCGATACCCGGACGCGCAGTCCAGAGGATGCCCCTCCTTTGCTAACAGGCAGAGCCACCCAAGCTTCCAGAGCTTCGGGAACTGCCCGACCACCAAACACCGTTCGAACAGCTCCCGAAGCCACCTCCCAAGATAGCCCAGTGCAAGGCTGAGCACTCGACCCGGGACCCCGTCAGGGCCAGGCGCTCTCCGCCGATTGAGGAGGCGCTCGACAGCTCTCTCCATCTCCTCCTCCGTAATTGGGGGAGGACTGTCAGGCACCTCCTCAACTTCTGCCTGAGGCGGAGGCATGGGAGAAGCCGGTAGCGGCGGAAGGTCAGGGAATAATTCTCCCACGACCCTCGCCACCACCTCCGGCTGGAGGGTTTCCGTAACCGGGGACGCCCAGGGTCGTAACTTATTGCGTACGAGCCGATACGTTCGCCCCCAGGGATCCCCCTCCAGCGTTTGCATCAGCTCCTCCCATGCTGCTTCCTTCGCCCGGCTGATGGCAGCCTGCAGGGTCTTCCTGCACTCCCTGTAGCTGCCATACAGCCGGGCCTCAACCTCAGCGTCCCGATGCCGCCGTCGACGGCTGCGCCCGAACACCGCTGGGCCGCGGAACAGGCCGCCCGGAGATCGGCGATCTCCGGCGACCATTAGTACACCGCCCGTTTGTCTGGACGGTGCACATTCCGCGGCATCGACGCGTCGCAAACCTCCGTAAGAATTTTATTCAGAATCTTGTGTTATTTGATTCTATATTGTGTAAATTTTGTGATGTTTTACATAATACAGTTAGTTTATTGTGCATAAGTGAAATGAATGGAAAATAATACCACGGAGCATGAAATTCTGAGATGCCACAAATACTCCCTGGAAGGATTCTTCTTCTTCTTCTATTTTATTTTTGGCAACCAGTCTTCTATTCAGTAGACAATTACTCCCATTGTCAAGTGAGTAACGATATTACATGTTTATTGATATAACTTCAATGAACTAACAAGACGGTGGCCATCTTGTTAGAACTTAATTGGGAGTTTTTGTGGCAAATCAGAATCCATGCTCCGTGATATTATTTCCGATCCACTTCACTTGTGCACAATAACCAAACTATATTACGTAAAGCACCACCAACCTTACATAATATAGAGTCAAATAACACAAGATTATGGATAAAATATAAAGACCACTACATGGCGTTGCAAGATCCCGCCAAAAACTCCCCCTGGAAGGATTGTTACCATTCTTCATCAGCCATAGACAAAAAATGAAATGGGGATGTATCTGTGCCTTTGTGTATAATATGTCCTATCTGATGTCTGTGGAAGGGATGATCGATATTAGAAAAACATCGATGTTAACATTAATCTGAAAATAAGAATGTACGATAAACATTTATAGCAAAACATCGATGTTTTGATAGCAAAACTGTCTACTCTATTTATTAAATGTTTGTTATTGTTAAAAATTAAAAAACAAGAAAAAAATTAACATTCCCAGTATTTTTGGGCACACTCAGTAAAAATATTAACTTGGTGTTTGCAGTCAAAATGCTCATACAGGAGTTCACCAATTTTGGAGAAACGCCTTTCTAAAGTGAATAATTTTTCCTTTAGAAAATGTAAAAAAAAACTATTCGTACGGCTTATTTCGATTAGGTTGATCTGTACCATTTAGCGTGAAGTGGCTTAACTTGATAGGTATCTTGTCTCTAACTAGTACATTCAACGTTAGATGACCCTAAGTAATCTATTGACATTTCAATATTTAATACTCATAACATCGATATATTCAAAATTGATGAATATTGACCATCGCTAATCTGTGGTAAACCCAATTCCTCTATCTGTGCAATGGATGCAAAACTAAATATTTTTTGAGGAAAAAAAATCGAGACAGGTGTGGATATGTAAATATTATAGTTTTTATGATAACAATGTCGATATGTATAAATTAATTTTCAAATATTATTGCTCATTCCGTCTAATATTTACTTTAAAATGAAGCTGATTCCGATGAAAATTTAATCTTATCATATTGATTAGATTAATCAACGTTTTATCCGTTCAGTATTTTCTATGTAACCGTAACGAATTATGATTTAAAAGCAAAAGCTTACACGAGATGTCTGATTTTACGTGTATTGAAGAAGCACCGAGTTATCCCCTTCATGAATGTGTGTTTCTGGGAGACGTGCGCAAACTATCATCATTATTGAGAAACAATGACGTGACTCGTAAGGATAAACATGGTAATACAGCATTGCATCTGGCTGTAATGTTAGGACGCAAAGAGTGTGTGCAACTACTCCTGGCGCACAGTGCTCCGGTTAAAATTAAAAACTTGGCTGGCTGGTCACCTTTAGCCGAAGCTATAAGCTATGGAGACCGACAAACCATATCATCGCTTGTCCGGAAGTTGAAACAGCAAGCGCGTGAACAAATGGAACAGAGGAGACCCGATTTGATAAGAGCACTCGGTCAGATACAAGACTTCTATATGGAACTCAAGTGGGATTTTCACTCATGGGTACCTCTCGTTTCACGAATCTTACCATCAGATGTGTGTAAAATATATAAATCTGGTTCTGGAATCCGGTTAGATACAACTTTAGTAGATTTTAGTGATATGAAGTGGGAAAGAGGAGATATATCTTTCATATTCCAAGGAGAAAAACCACCAAGTGAGTCACTTACAGTGCTTGATAATAAATTAAAAGTTTACCAAAGGGTTCGATATGAAGAGACAGAAAATGAAATTGAAGATGAAGTTGACATTCTTATGTCAAGTGATATTTTGGCAGCTCAAATGTCCACAAAAGGGATTTCATTTGCTAGGGCACAGTCTGGATGGATATTCCGAGAGGACAGAAAAGAAATAGTAGCAGGACTGTACAAAAGTGATATATACACTATCACAGGTCTTGTTTTAGAATCAAGGAAAAGGAGAGAGCATTTATCAACAGATGATTTACAGAAAAACAAAGCTATTTTTGAGAGCCTAACAAAAGGACATACACATAGTCTAGACACAAATGGTGAACCAACTCGGCGGGCCTCTTTGAACCCTCCACCAGAGTCCAGTGTTGACTGGTCAGCCTACATAACATCATCTCCTGGACAATACCCAAGTCTGGGTAGAGACCTTGTTTATAAAGAATCGTCTAGAAATTTCAGAGCTACCTTAGCTATGAGTGATGATTTTCCACTCAGTGTAGAAATGTTATTAAATGTATTAGAAGTAATAGCTCCTTTTAAACATTTTGCTAAACTGAGGCAGTTTGTTGCAATGAAATTACCGAGGGGATTTCCAGTGAAAATTGATATACCAATCCTGCCAACGGTTACTGCTAAGATAACCTTTCAAAAGTTTGATTTCCGTGATGATATACCACCCAATCTGTTTATTATACCTGAAGATTATACAGAGGATCCTTTAAGGTTTCCTGACTTATGACGTTTTGATATTCTAACACTGTTTGATATTAGTGAAAGGCCAATATGGCGATGTGAAGTAAAACGTGGTCGAATGTGGCAAGTGGCACAGTGTAGGTTTGCAACTCACAACTTGCTCTCCATTGAATTCCCCATACTTTTCGGCTTGGGAAGTTCATATTCTAGCCATTGTGTTCTGTATGTTGAATGACATAATTTAAAGTATTTTAAATTCTGGTAATGTCTTGTGTAGTAGTATCTGTTTGACAGTGTTAGAATTGTGTTTAAATTAAGTATTTAAACTGTCAGAATAGAATGTGATATACCAAATTTATGGTCATATTTATATCTGTAGCAAATTATCATGCAATATGAAATATTAATCAAAACCATGAAATTGAAATGTTAACCATATTGCCGAGTTAATAATTCATCAAAGAATTTGGTATTTGCCAGTTTATAGATAATTGTGTAGTGAATTTAATGAAATTTTAGCATGATTATTATAATTTTAATCTCACAGATGCACTAAAGAGTAATTATTGCATTTTAAGGAATATTTTTTCAATTTATATCTATATTTTTTGTATATTTGATTTGTTCTGCAAAATTGTATGTCCTCATTTTTTTTTAAAGTTCTAATCTTAAAATCTATTTAATAAATTAATAGTGATAGATACTATTGTAGTGTTTGAATTGCTTGTTCTCATGTTGTATTCACATGGAATTTGCATTAACAATAATATTGTACCTGTATATTGTAAAATATGATTAGGTTTATATCACTTTATAAAGCATATTTATGTTTTAGGTAAATTCCAGTACATAGTACATCAACAAGACACTATATTACATAGTACATCAACAAGACACTATATTACATAGTACATCAACAAGACACTATATTTATTCTCATTTTAGTGTTAGAAGTCTACTGATCTTTCCCAAATTATGCCAGAGGCCTAATATATTATACACGAGATATAATGAAACTATTAATATCATTGTTTTTATAATTTTAAAATCATTAAAAATGTTGTAACCAACTATAACTAAAAAGCTGTAGATACGTTATAAGCGCTCTGACAGAGTCTTGTTAAAACTTGGGTAGCTAACTTGTGACGGCTGCCACGTCAATCCGGCCGTATCTAAGCAACATATAACTATCTCTTTTTCATCACCGATATTGCGAATATGCCATCCTACTCCCACATTTTATCTAAGACAGTGTGGTGTTACAATATTACTTTACATATGGTTGCGGGTAACATGCCACTTGTATTGTCAAAGTATTATGTAGGTAACGTATCTACAGCTTTTTAGTTATTAATATCATTATCCAGAACATATTGGTTGTCTCTAAATATAAACTCCTTTATATAACTTACCGAATACAGTTGAACATGTATGGAAACAAAGGGAATATGACACTGAATCATGATATACATTCTTTATAAGGTCTTGTTATGCGTATAGGATTTACGTACTTCTCAATCTACATCCAGTTACCTAGAGGCTTTAACCGTGCTATTTACAAACAGAAATAAAGACGTGTTTTTAGATTATAATAATCTTAACGTTAGGTACACCGAAATAGTATTAAAAAATTCACTTAACTATGAGCAGCAATGAAAATCGATTCAAATATAAACATTAGAAAATATTGTTAGAAGATTTTCTTAGAATCCCTGGATTGCCATATTAATATCTAGGGAGTAGTAAAGAGTTCTATATAACTGTCGTTACGATTACTAATCCTATTATCATAGTCCAATATTTTCTAATATGTAGGTTGTTATCCCCTGACTATCTATCTCATGACAACCTTTCTGGAACGTATTTATGACAAAAATTTTGATGATCCCTGTTTTTCTTTTATGATATCACTCGTATACGTGGTCGTTATACCTTTAACCATTAAATTCAAAATATGTTGGGTATTAATAATTATTCATAATAATGATTTTAAAAACCTGATAAAAATTTATAATAAAAAAACTATATACCTAAATCTTCCTCATGCATCACTTTATCTACTGGTGAAAACCGCATGAAATTGCGTTCAGTAGTTTTTGAGTTTATCGCGATCAGATATGTAACGATGATTTGAACTTCTTAAAATAATATAGTTTTGTCCGAAATGAAACTTAAATTATAATATATCGAAATTTCATTATCTAACAATAATAATTATTATAAAAATCTAGTTTTTGAATTCTTACCATAAATACTGGGAATAAACTATGGTTTGTGATGGTTCATTGATAGCGTCCTGACACAGTAGTCCAATGAAGCTGCTAAGTCCTTGTTAGGTCAATAACGTAGTCAGTTTGAGAAACAAAAAAAAAGCGTCTTGACAAAGAGGAATTTGTATGTGAAATGAATACATCTGTATTTTCGTTGATGTTATACTTTGTTATACAACCATGACGTGGCGTAATTTTAATATTTATTTCATCTAAAGCACTCTGATCAATTTTATCATCACCAATCGTCTTGTTTCAGCAGCTGTAATTCTCAAACGACGTACAATGCTTTGTTTTCCCTCTGATTAGTAAAGGAAAATGTTTAAATAAAAAGTAATATAAAATAGTCTACTAACACTTTAGCGAAAACAGCGAAACATATAAATTTATACAACCGATCGATTCTTCTACTCATGTTTTTTTGTTTTGTAAATTTCAAAATGGTTAAGGAACATGACATATTATGAGTTGTGGCATATGCGTTTCTTTTGAAAATAAATATTTATCTTCCTGATAAAGGAATTCTCAGAAAAACATGAATAATTATTCTAGTATTCTATATAATTGGCTTTATTGATACTTAATATAATATATATTGTACAAAGATAGGGGCAGCGGACACAGATTAATTTAAAAAGAGTGTAATAAATACCCTATTGTAATATTCCATATAGGTATCTAACTTGTACAAGGTTAAACGGTTCATAGTAGTTGGATTGGATAACAATATATATACATACCTACCATTACATGAATAAATTATAGATTCATAATTGTTCGTCACCGATATGATAAAAATCTATACCCATTATACATATGGATTATGATAAATCGGTTTAGATCACTATGAGTAATCAACATAAAGAAGTTTGTATTCTGTAATCAATCTTTTTATTTCTAGAATTGACTACGCTATTGACCTAGCAAGGTCTTAACAGCTTCACCGAACTAATGTAATCAATCCACGTTACGCAGGTATTTATTTTCAAATCAAATAGGTTTTATGACTCTGTGGTTTACATTCTTTCAGAGCTAAATCGAATATATGTAAATACCTATTTATCAGCGCATCATGTCCTAACAAGGAATTTTTACGAATAAAGTGTTCCATCTCTTCTATCCAGTAGGATGTATTTAAAATATACTGTAGAATAAAAACTATATTATTCGAATTTCGAGTAACGTACATAGCTTAATATTGTGTAGTGAATTAGACAATGGAGTAATGAAAAAAGTATTATATCTATGTTAAGTCAATTAGATTGTGATTCTTTTCTCGTGTAGAAATTTTAGAGGCATGGACAGTGCTCTCGAAAAGCCAGATTTAAAACTATCTATTTAGATTGAATTCGCTCTGTATTAAAAGGAACATAATTTAATGACAATTTAATAACGTTTGTATTCAAATGGGAATATACAAAATAAATAGAAAAACAAATGTGCTTTCAGTAGATTACACCTGTGTCAGTAAAGTCTTCGAGTCCATTCATCGATGTATAATTAACTTCAAAGTAGGCTAGTATATTACAACTCTTGATATATAAATATATCTATTTCGAGTTTTAACAATAAATCCACACATTATTATGATATCTGCCGTAGCTTCTGTAGCGGAAAAAAGTGTGTCGTATAGAATCGAAATGTCGTTTCAGTTTTTAAAGAAATCAATTTGTATTCATTTGCAACCTTATTAATTCCAATCGATTTTCTTGTCGATTCGATTGAATTTGTTTCTTGAATTTTATATCAAAGCACCACATTTCAGACTACATGGAATTCGATTCTATACGATTTAAGTATAAACTTTTAGGTACTCTCGATAACAAAATATAAATATCCCACCAAAACATACATTGTACGCATAGTTGTTACTCTTGCCAATAAATTTGTGTTGTCCACCTAAGAATAAACTCACTGTAAACAATGAAAAATGACAATTATAAATGTATTGAGGTTTTATATTATTTTATTTCTCCACCTTATACCTTATATGTGTTTAAAAAAGTATGATTCAAATTATGGGTTACCTTTTGTAATATTTTCGTGGAACATTAAATAAAAAAACAATAAAATATTCTCAATTTTTATTTATGAATAAATTATTGTAATAATAAATTTATAATAAAATTTACAGAATTTGACAAAGATATAAAGACGTTTCCACGGAAATTAGTAAGTAGAGAATAAATTGTTTACAAAAGTTACATATATATGCATCACTAATGTAAACCTTTTGTTGCATGCATAATTATAATAATGAATCAAGGATTAAAGCCAAAACAAGACATGCAAATATTTATTTAGTATCTTGAAAAAGATGTTAAAAACAAATAAATACTATTTGAAAGACTTGCGCGACTGCATAGTTGTGTTGGACACAATCCCAGCTGAAGATTCTTCGAAACCAAGTGTTACCACACGTAGAGATACCGTCGACCGACGAACTACACCAACAAACATTATTAATTTCATTTTACTCGAATTCCATTTATAAAGGAAACACATCTATGCTGAAATTAACATAACTGTATCTGTAAATTATGTATTTAGGAATTTAAAAAAATCGGTATTTTTAATACATAACTTGTAATTTAATCCTGACAAAAACTGTTAATACTTTTAAGGAAGAGCACAACTACAATATAAATTTAGACATTCTAAAGATCTCATTAAAAATTTGTTAAAATAATTATTTGTGTTTATATATAAACGTTGCTTGCAAATTCAGCCTTAAAATTATCTACAAAACTTAAAACATGTGAACAGAAGCAGATAACTGTTTGGAATAAGTATATAAAATTTATATTGTAAATATTATTATTATCGAATAAGGGTAACCACCCTTATATTTAAATAGAAATAATTATTGTCAAACATACGATCGGATATAAAAAAAAGGTCTACCTTGTTCTGGTATAGCGTCAATGAGCTGAAATAAAATGGAAACACAATTAACGTGAAATTATAGTTCATGAGACGAGTATCTCAATAGAATTACACTTTTTAAAACTTAGTATTAATATTTATAAGACTGAGATAGTTTTGTATAAATTTCCAGATGTATCTATATCACAAATTAAATTATTTCGAGAATCCACACTCATAATATTATAAATTCGATAACGAGTCTTGTTTATTCAATTATGAAATAAACCACAGCGAATAAATTGAATATTTGAAATACTTTTAAGTGATTATGTATTCACATCCTGCCGTATATTATGTCGGTAAAGAACAACCGTGTTTTTACAATAAAGTAATATACGTATTATTTGATTTAAAAAAGTATGCACCGTGCTCGCCGACCGCTGCCGCGGCAATTAGCGTAATCCTTTTTCACAAGTCTAACCTAACATAACCAAAGTGAGATAAGAGAGCAAGATATCGAACGTTTTGCGAGCGCGGTGCATTTAATACGAAAGTACCCAAACTTTTTTTAAGCAAGTACGTATTTAACTTTTTTGTAATAACACGGCAAGTGTTTAAGGGGAAAGCATAAACAACAATGTACCGCTGTTTCCTGTATCTTGGGAGCGAGCGTCCTACGAAAAGCCGATAGCCGTTTCGTGTAACCGCTGGCGACGCTCACACCGCTCTTTATCGATTCGGATGAACTCGAAAACACGGATTCTGGAGTCAAAAATCTTTACATATATATACAATTCTTCTGTCCGTGTGTACGTGACTAAATTCGTAAAAAGCTCGACAGATTTTGATAAAAATATGTTGTGTGTGTTCAGGCGCTGCAGTCGAATTTTAGTATTTTTTTATTATCACGACATAACAACGTGCACCGAGATCGCTAGTAACCGTATAGACTGATGTTTTCAAATACAGCCTCATCTATAATAATTTTGCTATATAATCATCTTTATCTTGTTTTTTCATGACAGACAGAAAAAAAACTGATAAATAAATATTGTATAGCAACATATCGCTCCTTTAACAAAAAGAAAGATTTAACTCAAGATTTACGTTTTATAGTTTTTCAAAAAAATAAATTGATATCGTGAAAGTAATGCGTTTGGCTACATAAATACAGTTAAAAATACCAAAATAGGTGACGGTCGTTCTCCTATTGTTTTAAACGTGTGCAAGTCTTAGTCTCCGAAAATAATTAATAAAGTGGAGAAAAATCAAATTAGTCGATTTTTTAATAAAAGTAATTATTTTATTTATTAAACAAATTTATTTCATTTTATTGACAAAAATGTTGGTAGTTTTTTCGTTGACATTGCGAATTTAGTTTTTATACTAATTATTGTAGTGCATTATGCTGTTATCCCGTTTGTATTGAAATTGTTTTATAAAATATTGTATCTCAAAAAAAAAACGAATTAACTACGGACTTTTTATGCTTAACTTTAAATATTTCTGTTACACTATTTATTCTTACTTTTAGAGTAGACTTAAGCGCTTCATTTATTTTTAAGATAAGAAGCCGAACATCTAAACATGCTCAACTTTTAAATTTCCAGTGGCTCCCATAAGATTGGATTTTTGTGTTGCAATTTTTTAAATAAAATTTGCGATATATACATTTATGTTACTATCTGCAAAAAAAAACTACTTCCGAACGATGAAGATATATTTAAATTTTTCTAGTTATCTCAAAATAATACTTGGTAACTAATAAAAGAAGTATAGTGATCCATCGATGCTGGAAAAATAAACAAATATCGAACTATATCTGCTCTGACTATTGCAAGTAAACAAAAAGCTTCTAAAAAGAGTATGCATCGAATCTTCCTCTTTCTTTAAATCACTTTCTGAGTCATGTATAATAAATAGCAAATTAAAGATTATGATGGATTTTCTCAAACTAATGGATGTTATTATTGGTCATGGTAACATAAAAGTCTTAGTTTATCTAATAGATCGAAATAAATACCATCTAATTCGATACGAGAATCCTTCACGGGAGTAGATGAGAAATCAGCAACAATTCTGTAAATAAATTTTCATGATTTTATACATATTTTAACAACTAATAATATAACGTATTATTCTTACACAAAGAATAATAATAAATTACCGAAAATATGATTATTCTTCCTACATGATCTACTGTCCATAACACTTATTTGGTGTTATCGCAACGTCCGAACGAGTAATCAGTATGTGACAACCAACAAACGTGAAAAAGGGGATCTATTTTACTCAATAAGTCACGATACGATTCTTGATTCTGCATAATATATATATTATTTTATTTGTACTGTGCGCCCTGCAAAAATATATTTAGGACAAATTTTAGTTTCGCGAGGTATATACATGGTCATAAACGAAAGAAGATTGTCCATTAACGGACACGTCAAGGAGGCTCATAATGTGAATAATTATATTATTAAAAAGCTGTAGATACGTTACCTACATGACAAAACAAATGCCACAATAACGCACACATACGTAAAGTAATATTGTAACGCCATACTGTCTTATATAAAATCTGGAAGTAAGATGGTATATTTTGAGTATCGGTGATGAAAAAGAAATAGTTATATGTTGCTTATATACGGTCGGATTGGCGGAACAGCCATCAATGATAAGCTAGCTAGACAAATTTAACATGACGCTGTCGAAGCGCTTATGAAGTATCTACAGGCATTTTGACGTGATAGCGTCTTATAAATCGCTGAACGCCGGCTGCATGCACGAAAAAGTATAACTTATCGTCACGTTCCGCCTGAGCCGAGCGTACAAGCGCGAGAGTGCGGAACAAGCGATGGAGAGACGCGTTCGGCTTGTGACGTACCTATTTCTATATAGAGCAATGTAGTTCATAAAAGTAAACAATTTTTCATCAATGTTTCTTATGACATTATCATACTTTTTATATCATAGGTGGGAAATAAACAGGTGAATAACCTTTTTTTTTATTAACGTGGGGAAATCCCTAACGGATACGCTACCCTCCCAGGGGAGAGGGTAGGTTATGTCCGATTCGACCTGATAAACTGTCCCTGCGGCAGCCTGGCGAATGAACGCCAGGCTTCGCCCTACTATAGAGAGGCTGCTGGGTACACGATCAGCAGCCTCCATTCATCAGCCTCACCCGTGCAACGAGGAGATGGGGGACCTCACTCCAACCCCTCAGGTTTGGCGACGGTGTTGGGAGAGACGGGCATTACGCCTCGGTCCTCCCGCTGCTCTTCTTTGGCGAAGAGGACCACTTCTTGGATCTAATTCCCGCGTCCTCTCCGCTGCCTTCTTCTGTGAGATGACGGTCTCGCAGAAGGAGGCCACAGCAGCCCACACGTCCTCGCTGCCGAGCATGGACGAAACTACGCCCGGCAGCGAGAGATCGTAACACACCGCCGCAACCAGGGCGCGGCGCTAATCGCCCCACGCAACGCACTCCGAGAAAGTGTGCTGCGCAGTGTCCGTCTCTGCGCCGCACTCGTGGCATGCGGCGGTGGGCTCCTACAAGTGAGTAACCTGATGTTAAATGATCACCGTCGTCCATAAACATTAGTAACACCAGGGGAATCGCAAGTGCGTTGCCAGCCTGTGATGGGGGAGAAGGGATAAGGAGAGAGGGAAGGTGAGGAGAGGTAGGCCTCCGGCGTTCTCACTGACCGAACGAAACGCAACAATGCAAGCACTGTTACTTCACATCGGTTTTCTGTGAGAGGGTGGTACTACCCCGGTCGAGCCGACCCATTCATGGTGAAACCAGTAATAGCTTCAGCGTGGCTCTACCACCTAAACCTACCTACAACATCATGTAACATTATGGTCCGTAAACCGACTTTACAGACAACCTTCTTCTTCTTAGCGTTATCCCAACTTGGTAGCAGGGTCCGCTTTCCTACTTAACTTTGTCCACTTTGCCTGGTCTTCAACATCCTTTTGTGTGAGGATATTCTCATTATTGTCCGCCTTCACCACGTCTAGCCATCGTTGTACAGTAATATTGAGACATATATTTCCGACGTAGTGTGGAGGCTTGCGATTTATGTGGCCGTATGTGCGGGGACGACTGCAGCTTGCAGACAACCATTTTTTAAAGTTATAATATAATTTAATGTGATGCATACCTCTGTATGAAGAGGTGCAGACGTCGCTGATGGCGGGAGAGGTGTGAGCTGATGTCGGTGGTAGCGAGGAGCGCGGCGAGGTGTGCGGACGCGGCGGGAGCGAACGCGCACGCATCGACGAGCGCGTGCAACGCGCTGTACGCCGCCTCCGCGTAGTCACGGATCCACATCGACATCTGCATTATTGATGTAAAACATCTATAGGCGCGGGTAAACCTGATTGTTGGCGTGGCGACGACGCAACACTGGCACGCGCAAACAACTATGCGTAATCTCTCTTGCTGGACTGAGCTGGCATACCTTTATAGATACACTATCGTAATTTGAGAATTTGAGATTCGTTCGATTCGAACAGTTTTGAGGTTTCACATCTGCCAGACGTCCCGTGACGACTCATTTTATCTGAATTTTCTTTTCCATACGTTAATTTTAATTGTTATTAATGAATTCATTTTCTCTTTTTCGTTTACTCTTATTATATTTTTAACGTGAAAATTCTTTAGGTGCGTTGAGCACTTTTTTGGGTGGATACAAAGCGCGGAACTCGCGTTATCGTCACCGCACGGTTCCCTTAAGCTATATATGTGTAGGTACATAGATATACATCCATACATTATTAGTATACATTATATGTAATATTTCAATTTATAAATTATGAAATTTAAATGATTCGCTGTATAATTAATTCAAAACAGAATACTATTATTCTATTGTATTAAGTTTTCATTTCTATCTACCTTGTTTTTTTCTTTGTAGAATGTTTCTCAATCTTTAACTGTTACATCATTTTAATTTTTCATTACCATTAATAGTGTAAGTTGTGTCTATATGGTAAAGCGTTGTAGGTTTTCAGTCTAGTTTACACCTTTTTATTATTGGTATTATATTATTCATCAAACCGTTTACTGTTGCTATATTCACATCTATACATACAATAAAAATTAAGTGTCTGTACGTAATATCAAAATTTTTTTTTTACTGATTGGGTACAAAAGTATACACGCTACTGATAACAAAAATGCAATTTTTAAAATTCATGTCGATCTATCTGTCTGTGCGTTTGTTCCGGGTAATCTTCGAAACGGGTGGACATTGACGGGAATTTTACTGGCAGATAGATGAAATTACAGCGGGTTATTTAAGCTACTCTAAATTAGTCTAACTGTTAACCTCGGCCTCGTCCGCAATGTTATATCTAAAACAGTTGGATCATTTTCACAGAACTTTCTCCAACAGATAGTGGACATCATAATTAGTAATCTAATCCATTTTAATTTAGACTAGCTGGTAACCGTGGCCTCGCCTGCAGTACTATCTCCAAAACGGTTAGACCGATCTTCACGAAATTTTCATAAGCAGATAGCTGACCTTATAAAATGTCATTCAAGCAATTTCAGTTTATACTAGCTCTTAAACGTGCCTTCGCCCGTAGTACTATCTTCAAAACGGTTACATCGATCTTCACGAGACTTTCACTGGCAGATAGCTGACCTTATAAAAAATAATTTAGGCAGTTTTAGTTTATACTAGCTGTTAACCGTGGCTTCACCAGCAGTGCTTTCTCCATAACGGTTAGACCGATTTTCACGGGACTTTCACTGGTAGATTCATATATATAATGTATACGATACATGTTACTGTAAGTGGCGTGCGTATGGTACTTACAAGGGTTTAAAGAGCATTTCTATAATTGTACATAGTCTCACAATTTTATAAATCTTTAATACAACTAAAAAAAACGCGTGGGGAGCTGCGGGTACAGCTAGTTTGTAAATAAATAGATAAATCTTTTAGAAATCTAACGATCGATTTTTGTACCTTTTTTGATTATGCTACTTCCATACGCGACGAAGTTTCGGCTATTTGTCCCGCTAAAACATAACAATGTCTTTTCACAACAGTTTCTTTGCGATCACATACGCAAGTATAGGAACACCATTATGCACTATCATAATGTAAAAATATCATATATCATAATGTAAAAAATGACGGCATCAAATATTAAAATGCCTTTTTAGATTACAAACGTATACTATACAACCTAATTCATAGTAACAGTAATATACTATGCTATGTACATTTTGTCTGTCTATGTACATTTCATTTTTTCTCTCGACACCCCTTTCACTAAGACATAAGAGTATTTTTCATTAAAAAAAATGCTTTTTAGTAATACGTAAAACTAAATTATCGCGAGTGAAGCCGCGAGCAAAAGCTCGTTCAATATAGAGTTATTAAAATAAATAAAAACATGTGTTATACGTTCAGTGAGGGCAAGCGGTGTGGTGCGCATGCGAAGGAGAGTGCTATAACTAACTTGGAATATGCGCCAATCGTCAACGCCTTCTATGAGCTTACGCGCGCGCCGGCCATTATGTTTGACGAGGTCGCGTGCATTCTGCAGCCGCGCCTCCTGACGTACTCTACGCTCCTTAGCGTTCTCTAGCTCCATCTCACTTTCTGATCTGTTCATATATTTTAACATTATACATATCATACAATCCGATTTTGTTGAAGTAAAACTTCTTTAGGCAAGCTTGATTTGGGTAGTAAGCTGATGAATGCGTGACGAAAGTGTTACGAAAACGTGTGATCGGGAGAGGCGAACGGAAGTTGACAAGGAGATATAAGTTAGTGAAGATAGACAGACAGTGAGTTACGGTTCGTATTATCCACGAATAAATTTAAATATATGTAGGAAATTAATATACGTGTATACATATGTAAACATATATTTATGTATATACATACAGATGTAGCAAAAGAAGTTTTACTTCAGTCGTGTGGTCTGAAGCACACTATTTTAACTTATTATTTAAATACAACTTCCTATAATTAAATTAAAAATACTCTTATATAGCTTACTGCAAATTTCTATTTCTACCAGATTAGGCCCCCCTCGGCATCGGCTCAAGTTTAGGTCCGTTCCTCGGCGTAGAGCCCTTGAGTATGCTGCTCGCGTGATACAGTGACACAAAATCTTACATCACTGCGACAACATTACACATATCACCTCCACACACGTGCATGCATACACGCTTATACATGAAAGTGGAAGGGTTTTGTTTCTTTCATTTATCGAACTGAAATAGTTTAGAAAATTATCCGATACGCAGTATATATAAGAGTTGCTGAGGTATGTATGCTTGGTACACATATATGTTCCAATAACTCATATATGTATGAATAGTTAGCTTAGATCAGCTCAGATAGGTCGCGAATTGCACGTGTCAGGCAACAGCCCAAGCCGAGGTGTGGCACGCACCTTTGAGCTAGTTGTCAAATAAAATCGGCTGAGTGCCCTAAGCGCTCGCCTTAGTAGTCCGGTGAAGTTGTTAAGACCTTGCTAGGTCAAAAGCATAGCCAATTCGAGGAAAAAAAAATTTCACTTTGAAGATGCAACACGTAATTTTTATTTCAAAACTAATATCCTAACTACTCATCCGATTTATCTTGAAATTTTGCATACATCAAGAGTACAGAATAGGACATAGGATACCTTTCATCAGAGTACTAACCAACCATAAAACGCAGAAATGTGTTAATTGAGTCGTTACATTTCAAAATAAGCGAAATCCAATTTTAATTGTTCGTATAACATGTTTAACTTTTTTGATGTGAAACATCTATAGGCGTGGGTAAGCCTGATTGTTAGCATGGTGAGTGTGTGAGCCGTGGCGACGCGATGCCATGCGCAACCGACTGTGCGCAATCAATCATTCTTGCCGTACTGAGCTCACATACCTACAATTTAATTTTGAAATTCGTTCTACGCGAAGAATTTCGATGTTTCACATCTGCCAGGCGTCCCGTGACGGCTCTATTTCTTAAAGATTTCCAGTTTGTAAACACGGAGAACGAAGTTTCATTTATGCCGTTCATAGAGTTATGTTTTTGTTGTGACCACTATTGTAAAAAAATTAACGGCATTTTGAAAAATAACGTAAAATGTTAGGAACAGCTAAAATTGGATTTAGCTCATTTTTAAATGGCACGAATGAATTATAGAATTTACTTAACCATTGAACTGTCGAAAACCATGATGGTTTAAGCTTCGTATAAAGGAATATAATAAACCCTATAATTTACTGGTCAATAGGGAAATTGACTCAAAATTAAAAACATAGTCCGCATGATCTTTTAAAACTTTGCAAAATAAAGTACAATACACACTGCTTAGCGGTTAATTGGTTGCATTTATCGTTCAACATTGTTAGACGTGTGTTTGTGTCGGCGACAAGTTGCTCGAATATCGCCACTTTATTGTTCACCTCCTTCAAGTCATCGCGCATCTCGTAGTACTGCTTTATTAGATCGTGCAGTTCCTGCATTTCAGGCGCTGTGAATAATTGTGTAAAAGTGAAAAAAAAAACACACACACAAAGTTCTTTATCAACATTTTCAATACGAATATCTCGATTTCTTCTAATTTCGATTAGTAGTCATGTAAATTCTAGAAAAGATACGCAACGAAGAGCTGCAAAAGACCTAACTCATTATTAAGGGTGTGCAAATAATTCGAACTTACGAATTTAATATTCAATTCGAAACTCTAATCGAATAATTCGAAAATTCGAATTATACGAAAGTTTCCGATTTTTTTCGAATTATTATATTATTTGAAATTTTTTTAGTATATTTCGAAATTTTTTTCTTATTATTAAATTTTTTTCGAATTATTCGTGAATTTCGAACAATTCGAATTTAAATTCGAATTCGAAACCAAAATTAAAATTCGATTTGTTTGGTTTCGAACGATATTCGCACACCCCAACTCACTATCTATTTCACTTCCATCTACTTGGATATATATTGCCTCGCGCTTGCAACTATAGCTACCCTATATGTGTCCTGGAAGAGGTTAGAACTGTCAAAGCTGTCTATCTAATTAGTAAACATGTAATAGTTACCAATGTAAAATGTTAAAATTCAAATTTGATAACGTAAGTGCAATCACAACTCATTAAAATAGTTTACATATTTTTGGCAGGGTTTAGTCACGTGATCAAGTATCTGTCAATAAATGTCAAGATTTCTAATATTCCACAAAAATATATAAAAAAAAAACATACTCTATATTATCTTTAAAATTTAGGTGATATTTTTTATATCATAGGAGGCAAACGATCAGGTGGGTCACCTGAATTAAAGTGATCACCACCGTCCATAGACACTAACAACACCAGGAGTTGCAGATGCGTTGCCAGCCTGTGTTGGTGAGAATGGAGGAGGGAAGGGAAAGGGAGGTGAGGGAGTGGGTCAGGTGGGCCTCCGGCGCTCTCACTGACCGAACGAAATGCAACAATGCAAGCACTGTTACTTCACGTCGATGTTTCTGTGAGTCGGGTGGTACTGCCCCGGGCGAGCCGACCCATTCATGCTGAAATCAGTAATAGCTTCGCGTGGCTCTACCACCTACATTAGACCTACCTAGTTTATAGAGGTTGCGGGCAGAGCTATTATACAATAGGTCCATACTATCGGGATTTTTGGCGGGAGTTTAATCTGTCATGTAGTGGATTTTATATTTTATTCATAATCTTGTGTTATTTGACTCTATATTTTGTAAATTTGGTGGTGATTTACGTAATATAGTTAGTTTATTGTGCATAAGTGAAGTGAATGGAAAATAATACCACGAAGCATGAAATTCTGAGATGCCACAAAAACTCAGAAAGTTCTAACAAGGGATCCACCATCTTGTAAGAATACTGACTCACACGACGCAATATTGAAGTGGTTGCACGACGCTTGTAATATTATTGACTACGCGACAACGGCAGTAATAACCTGAAAGAATGATTGCCAAAAATAAAGTTTTAAAAAATGGATCATACTATCGTCTTTTAGTGGAGATATGTGGTGCATGAAGTGTGCGTGTGCGGCGTGCACTACGCGCAGCGTCGCCTCCAGCGCGGACACGTCGCGCTCGCGTCGTCCGATCTCAGAGTCGAGTGCGGCGCCGCGCGTGCGCAGTTCCGCTCGCTCCGACGCAAACTACACACCAACAAATAACGCACGCTATAATGTTAGTCTCACGCCTATTAAAACCCCACGGTGTAACCAGATTGCACCAGATGCCCTTGAGTGCGCTGCTCGCGCGATACAGTGACACAAAATCTTTCATCTCTGCAACAACAGTACACATATCACCCTCACGCACGTGCACGCATACACGCTTACACATGAAAGTGGAAGAGTTCTGTTTCTTTCCCTTATCTAACTGAAATGGTTTGGAAAATTATCCGATACGAAATATATATAAGAGTTGTTGAGGTATGTATGCTTGGTATACATATATGCTCCAACAACTCATATATGTATGAATAGTTAGCTTAGGTCAGCTCAGATAGGTCGCGAATTGCATGTGTCAGGCAGAAGCCCAAACCGGAGTGTGCTTTGCACCCCTGAGCTAGTTGCCCAAATAAAATCGGCTGAGTGCCGCAAGCGCTCGCCTTAGTAGTCCGGTGAAGCTGTTAAGACCTTGCTGGGACAATAGCGTAGTCAGTTCGAAAAAAAAAAAACCTCACAGTGTACCGACAGCCCTCCATTGTTGGAGCGGCAAGAGATCATACAATGCTAATCAACCTTTTATAGTTGCCCCAACAGTACGCTCGGCGGAAGGTAACCGCCTTTTTTTACTCAATAAAGTAAATAGTCAATTATAGATCGGTAGTTTTTTTTTTAATTTATTACCCGTAACTGAGTACACTAGATGTTAGTTTCAGTTGACATCGATACAGTGATGTTGTTACTAATGTAACCTACTGGATGTGAAACTAACATGCACAATTTATGAGACCTTAGCCAATTAATGTGGAAATTAAATATTCAAACAAAACATAAAAAATTAAGTAAAAGGTATGATAATGAGGTTAGTAGACAAAATTAAGAATCGTACATCGCTAAAATCGAGCTGTATTGATTTTAACAAATACCTTGATTTTGAAAAAGGTGACCGATAGTTGCTGTCCAGATTCGTCTTTACCGAGAGATCCAATCATGATATCATATCTGCAAAAAAAAAGTACAATTAACCCCGACAACGAGTATGCAATTTTTTTTTCAATTGTCTATACGCTGTTAGCCTGACAGGCCATTACAGTTTTACCGGGGGTTATATTGCAATAGTTTCAAACAAACTTAGATGTGAATTTATAAGATAAGGTAGGATTATTAATATTGGAAGTGTGAGTAACCGTTTCTTAAGTTGATCGATACGTTGTTCCCTCTCGCGTACGTCTGAGCGTAGTTTCCCGCACTCCTCGAACAGAGCTCGCTTCTGCACGTTGAACATGTCGCGACGCGCGTTTATCTCCACTATACGCTCGTTCATTGCCTGTTATTATCATTCAAAAATTAAATATTTGAAAAAATGTGTCCGTAACTGTCACATACGATTGAAGTAAAAATTTTTGATTTTGTCAATAGAGTCTATAAACAAATCAATCGAAAAGTAAAAAATAATAATTGAATAATAATAATAATCATACAATATAATTAATTATGTATATATATGGGCACACGACCATGCTTCCATCTGGTTTCAATGTAACTAACTAAAAATTTAAATAAAAGCTTCATTATCTATAGTTCCATCTATCAGCTAATTCGGAACTTATATA
>JACEII010000015.1:260477-296332 GCA_014332785.1 Antheraea mylitta
TATATAACACAGGAAATATTATTAACAACTAACTCCTTGTTATAAAGTAAATAAAAAAAAAGTAAGAACAGATTACTATAATAAGCAACTAATTAAATTAATTATGATTTAATAGAAGTTTTGGTTATGTTGTATTATTATCTAAACGGATGGTAAGGAATCGTGACGCCATATTGCAGTAACGGATTTCCATTACATTGTCATCCAGTTACCTCCTAGTCGCGCCTAAAGAAGTTTTACTTCAAAAAACTCTAAATAATACGCAAAGTTCTGTAATCATCATCTTCTTACCCATATACCATCTAAGTAGTGTCAACACAACATGTTTCCCTTTTTAATTCTCCCCTATCAGATTTCATCTCAGTATTCACGCCTATCACACATATCATTTATGTAAAGTTCATCTACGTCGCTTTAATAGTGTTGCAATAATATCAAAAAATATTTCATAACATTAAATTACCCTTTATAAACTTGTTTATAATTTTAAAAAAATGATTAAAGTCGTACTTTTTTTGGGGTGTTTGAGAAAAATGATGATAGTGAAATTTTACAGTGCACGCAGATCAACGCCTAAAAATGACACCATGAAATTCTTAGGTAAAATTGAACTTTGTTCATTTGAAAATGTAACGACACAATTATATAGTACTAGTGGGCCCGACGGACGTAGTTTTACTGATAACATAAATTGCACTTTTGTTATCAGTGGCGTCTACACTTTCATACCCAATCAGTAAAAAAATATATTTTGATATTACATACAGACACTTCATTTTTATTATATGTATAGAAGATAAATTTGAAGCCCTTGTTGTTGGAATTGTCCACAGGCGACGATATCCATCTACCATCAGATGAATCGTCTGCCTGTTTGCTGCCTTCTGGCATAATAAAATGAGCCGTCATGGGACACCTGGGAGATGTGAAACACGTGGGTAACGTAATAAACAACACTGTATACATCATAGGCAGTGCGGCAAGAGAGATTTTGCATGGCATCGCGTCGCCACGTCTCGCCACGCCAGAAACCGGGATTACCCTCGCCTATATAAGTATCACATTAAAGATAAGGAAGTTGTACAGCGTCGAGGTGAAGGCGTTGCTTGTCGAGAGAGAAGGCGGCGTGGTCGAGGCCGGCGAGAGCGCGAGACGCGTGCGCCGCCCGCAGCCGCAGCAGCGCCTCCTCCACTCGCGCCTTACGGCACGACTCCCGACACCCCGCCAGCTCCTTCTCACCACCCTCCACATTCAGCATCGATGATTTTAGACGACTTTGCTGCATATCAAATAAAACATTAATCAGACTTAGTAGTCACGTACAATAGAACAGGCGAAGGAATTAATCCATACTGCCAATTCTGAAGTTATCAATAAAGGTAGATCTTATGCAATCTTTAGCCAATTTTTGAAGTTATACTTATTTTCTTATTTTGGCGCGTTAGGGAAAAATTATGAGAGTTAGCTATAGTCAACATTTTGTTTCTTTGTATTTGTTGTTTGTATTCTTTTGTATTAAAACTTTCAACGTGTTAAATATCTTTTTTCTATTGTAGGTAATGATAAAACAAGGTTCTTGCGATCATTTCAACGAACTGACTACATGATGGCCATCTTGTTTGAACTCTCCAGAGAGTTTTTGTGGCGAATAAGAATTTCATACTCCGTGGTATTATTTCGGAACCATTTCAGTTGTGCACAAGAGCCAAACCATATTACGTAAAATTACCACCAATATTGCATAATATAGAACCAAGCAACATAAGATTATAAATAAAATATAAAATCCACTACATGACATTCCAAGATCCAACCAAAAATCTTCGGTTTCTGTTTTTTTCCAATCTAAGTAAAAGGCAAAGGTATCTAGACCACTCTATGCAGCCAAGTCAGACATCATTTCATAACTGCCAATTCTAAACTGACTTATGATAACTTCTATGTTCTAACTTGGTGGCAATTCCCTTATTATAACTTTCCACGGAATTTTGTGTGCATCTTAAAAGTCATACTCCGTGATGCACAATAACCGAACTACATTACGTAAAACATCACCAATATTACCAAATATAGGGTCTAATAACACAAAATTACGAATAAAATATAAAATCCACTACATTAAAAACTAGGATTGTGCTGAACACTCCCTAATCAGAGACAATGATACAGCTTCCGTTACTCCGGGTAGCAAGGACCCCAAGAAGTATAAACAACAATTCGTAAAACGTTACCTCACGAACTCAAACTCTTATTATCATAATAAAGCACTCGTTATTTACGGTGAAAATATAAAAATAAAGACAATGTTCGTATATTCTAGATACTGCTATATGGCATACCGTAGCCCGTAGCCATTATTAATATATGATTTCAAGATAACAGGGATACGCCAGAATATTAGGAATAATATAAACTGAGATACGGAGCTCTACTGAGTAGCGTTATTTATGACGAATTAAACTTTACTGTAAGTAATGTTCATTAAACTAGATGACTTTATTGGGAACATTCTGTTTCATATTAAGGGATTGATTCCCTCGTACCAGTACGTTTTTATTGCTTATTATAATACCACGGTAAAAGATCGCTAATCAAATTGTTAACATACTAGTTTGGTGCTTTCTAAAGACTCGGCCTCCACAGCTCTAGCGAGGCGTCGCATTTCGTCATGCAGTTTACCAGAGTGATGTTCCAGAAGAGCCAAACGTGCTGCGTCTCGCCCGCATACCTCTTTTAGCCTGAATAATATTTTTTTTTTCGTATTATTTTTGTAGGTGATACAGTCACGCTGAAGCTGTTACTGGCTTTAGCATGAATGGGTCGGCTCGCTTGGGGTAGTACCACCCTCTCACAGAAAACCGACGTAAAGTGACAGTGCTTGCATTGTTGCGTTTCGTTTGGTCAGTGAGAGCGCCGGAGGCCCACCTCTCCTCACCTTCGCCCCTCCCCCTCCCCACAGGCTGGCAACGCAGTTGCGACTCTCCTGATATTGCAAGTGTCTATGGACGGTGGTGATCACTTAACATCAGGTGACCCACCTGTTCGTTTGCCTCCTATGATATAAAAAAATAAAGTGTAAAATAGTAATAATATTAGGAATATGAGGGCTTTTACCCTCTATGTGATTTATTTTGTTGTTTCGCAAGGAAAATTGGGGGTTGCATTAAAATAACAAAATTATTTTACCTATTCTCTTTTTCGAGAGCCTCAGCTGAACATTCCCTTTCGGCCTGCGATCCTTCCATATGCGAGACCCGAGCTCCGATAGTTTCCACTTGATAACACTAGACATTGAAAAGCGTCATGAAACCCTTTTTTATATTTTGTCGTACATAAAAATTAAAATTACCATTTTTTTTACTACAATATCAACGGTATATAAACAATCGTCGTGATAGCAGTTGGAAGTTACCGCTGCAATTAATCGTAATTTTTTAAATCATCAATTTATCATTATAACATAGGGCTAGTAGATATTCGTCTGCATTATCCTACGCATGCACACCATACCGCTTGCACCACTTTTCTACGGCAAGAAAACACAAACCTCTAAACGTATAGTTCTTACAAAATTCGTAGTTTTTTAAAACTGTAATAGCTTTATCGTGATATTTTTAGATAAATTCTAAATGTTTGAACAAAAAGACTAAACAGGATTAATCAAAATCTATCCAGTAATTTATGCGTGATGCATGCACAACGGCAGACCTCTGTCATTTTGTTTTTACAATAACTTTATCTTATGTTTATCAAATTAATTCAACTTACAATGGCATACAGAGACTCTTTCTGACTCTGTAAACTCCTCTGAATTCCGCGCTGTTTGCTTTCCAGTTTACTTATTATCGCTTTTGATGCTACAGATCAAATTAACTTATTTATATAATTTAGAACATTTACAATAATACATTTAAATTTAATAGCACTAAAATCTGAAAAATATAGCGATGATCAGGCTCAGTGGTAACGTTATCAGGTCAGTGAGCATGCTCGAACTCTGGCTGCCCCTACCATGCGGCGGACGGTACACCGTGGGGTTTTAGTCCGTGCGAATCCGACATAGCCTACCCTCTCCCCCGGGAGGGTAGCGTATCCGTTAGGAATTTCTCCACGTTAATATAAAAAAAAAGTCTCAGTGGTATTTGGGCACTGAGTCTATAAAGGTTAATTAGACCCGGAGCCTTCAGTTACACAAAACATCGTGGTATTATTATCATATTATAGCTTATCTCTACTGTCTACCAAACTAGCAACGATTCCCAAACCAAAACTCTGTTATCAAACACCTATAGGTGTACTTCAGTACCTCGAGCCAGTTTCCTTTCAAGACTAATCATGCTATCTTAGCCAACACTGCAACTTAGGATCATGTTAGATTGTGGTCTTATACACTATTGAATTTAAATAAATACTCTTCATAATGTAGGACATAATATATTGAGAACTGATCAGATTCTAAAAATTCCTAGACTAATATTTAAGTGTTTTGCATCAGACACACTATGTTACATTGTATGTAAGATATAATACATATAGAACTACTGATCACATTAAAAAAAATCCTTTACTGATATTTAAGTGTTTCGCTTCAGATACAGTATAGCATAGAAAAAAGCGATAGTGAAATAAAACGCGTTTACCTTACGTAATGATTCCTATCATTCAGTCCTACAACAAGTCATGACCAGGAACGCCGTTCCAATAATGAACATGTTTCTTTTATTTATAAAAGCGTGTCTAGATATTTTTTCCGAATGTTAAGTCTGTACACAATGACATAGCACTGTACAGATCAGGTGGCTGCGAATGCTTTTCAATCGTAAAAACTTTTTAACAAAAAATTAAACCGCCGAAAAAACTGAAAAGCAAAAAATAATAAACCTTTTACTTTATTCATCTTAATAACTAAGTTCTTAAACTAATGTAAGTATACCTAAGTAATTTTAAGTCGGCGCCAATCAAGCAAATTAATTAATTACGTAAAGCGTGATGCGCGGCGGCGGCGCAGCGTGACACACCCCTTGCATGCCGAACGCTTACGAAGCAACCCGAACGGGCACACACGTTACCGCTGGAGATCTCACATTGTGTTTTTAATTTGATTTGGTTATTTTTGTGAATTTAAGTAATCTAATGATCTTTGTTCATTGGTTGTTTGGCGCCGACTCAAAATTTCTTAGGTATACTTACATTAGTTTAAGAACTTATTCATTAAGATGAATAAAGTAAAAGGTTTATTATTTTTGCTTTTCAGTTTTTTCGGCGGTTTAATTTTTTGTTAAAAAGTTTTTATTTTATAATTTTTTGTGGCTATGATCTTACTAATTACTACAAGCTTAATTTATTTGTAATACACAACTCAAAAGCTGAATTATAAATCATGCCCGGTTTTCTTACCCTTGGGGTTGCTTTTTTCATGTTTTCATGTATATGGGATTAACTTCTGGGTATACTCTTTCAAATCAAAAGATAATAATTTAATTCGGACTATTCTGTCTAAAGGTATGCGCGGTCATAGACATAATCAGTGCGTGAATAATCAATCATTCTTGATTTTCATACCCTTAGGGTTGAATTTTTTTCCCCAAATTTAAATGGGACCAACTTCGGAGTATACCCTTTCCAATAAAAAAAGAATTATTAAAATCGGACTATACTGTAAAAAGTTATGCGTGATCATACATAAAAAAAAAATATATACGCGACGAATTGAGAACCTCCTCCGTTTTTTTCGTCGGTTAAAAAGAGAACTAGATCTCGTGTGAATTTATATAATAATGAATGTTTTAACAATTAAACAAGAATATGACCTTAAATTAAATTATGCATATTTTGTAATAAAATTGATTATAATATTTTAATTAAAATCAATTCTGCCAAAACAGTTTCTCTTATGCTACTAAAAAACAGGTATATTAGGGGCATCCATCAATTACGTGAGCGGAACAAGGCGGAGGGGTTCAAGCCAAAAATCACTAAGTCTCATGTAGAGAGACAGGGGGTTTCAGAAAATATCACGTAATTTTTTGGACAAAAAATAGTGTAACAATGAGGAAATCAGATTAATTTAAAGTAAAACCTGTTATTAGACTAAAATATGCCCAAATCTAACACCATTTTTCTATATATTCGAATTCATGAATAAGATTAAAGATATTTAGTATTTATACACCGAAATGTAATGTAATAATAATTGTAATGAAATGTAATAATAGTAAAATAGAAATACAAAATTTGTATTTTTGGATTAATCCACCGCACTTATACTCAACACACACATTTTGAAAGATCTCAAGAGGAGGGAAGGGGTTTTAAGAAAAAATTTCACAATACACCACCAGTGAGGGAGGAGAGATCAAGAAATCCAAAAAAACGTCTCACGTAATTAATAGACTGCCTTTTACAAAAGAATCAAGTTTTAAAATTACCTTTGAGTTGCATGTGGAATAGTCGCTCTTCGTTTTTGAGAGCTAAGAGGTTTTGTTGTTCAACAAAGGAACAGTGCATCGCTCGCTGCTGGTTTACTGTTAACTGATTAGCGTAGCGTTCTTCTTCCTATAGTTGCAATAGAAATATTATTGCAGCCTTTTTACTTCCCTATTCATTCATTCACAGTTTTTATTAATTTACCTTTTAATAACTCTTATGTATTTCACCTGGGAGTGTAAAAGAATAGAGATATGTATATCTTTCTTTTCTTTTTATGTACACAAATTCAAACATATTCATCATCATTGACAGTTCTATGTCTATTTGTTACATATCTATATGTGTACAAGACATCAGCTGTTTAGTGACTATATTAGCTTTTGATCGTGGCTTCGCTCACCTTAATGTAAATCTTAAAATTAAAATACAGCACATGTTACTCGTAGAGAATGTAGCTTTCTTTAGGGAAAAATATTTTTTAAGGTGGTTAAGTATATTTTGAATTAATCCACAACAAACAAAAAAACTAAGTCTTATCTTTATTATACTAGTATAGATAATATAAACTATGATTAGTTTGTAAAGAAATTGGGTGTGTATGATATTGTCTTTATATTAAAAAGTTACAATCTAAAAAATCTATAACTTATATTTTAATCTTTTCAATACCTAGTAGACAACAATATTAAATGAATTAATTATACAACTGACTTACGTTCAGTATGTCCTCCAATTCCTTAGCTCTTTTCTCTGATGACTTTGTTTTGTCTAAAGAGTCTGTGAGTTTTTCTTTCAGCTCCTGGATCTGTCAAACAATCAAATCTTTAAATTAGTAAATTGTTTACCTGAGGATGGCATAAACTACTAAAATCTTTATGTGCTAGCCAATTATAGGTGAAAAAATATTAACTTATAAACAATAAAATATTGAAGACTAATATAGAATTTAATGCTACATAAAAAAAAAAACAATAAGTACATTAAAAATGAAATGACAATAATTAAAGGTAGAAATTAATAAAAATTAAATACATATACTTACAAAAGAAGTACGACATGAATCAAATGAAATCATTTAAATTTCAAAATTAAAATATTCCAAATGGTTACTTATACATAAGATAATTCATTGTTGTAATTAGATATACATCTTGTTCTAAGGCAAACAATTGATTTTATAATTTTTCAAAGCTTATCATTGTATCACAAGTTGCCTAAATTTGACTCTGTCCAGTTATTGTGTAATTTCGAGGTTACTGAATTTAGACTGACAGCTTCAAATACAGTCGATCAATAAAATCTATAAAAACTTAGACCATATTATGGCAGACAATATAACCTTTCAAGAGCAATATAAGATGAAACACTTACTTTATTATTGATAGTCTGCAGTGCAACGTCCTTGCGATGCTGCTCCTCCATTATCTGTCTGTTCTCCATGTGCAGCTTCTCAAGCGCGCTGCGAATATTGTACAGTTCACGTTGGAGACTCTGAGCCTGATAATATAAACAATGTTACGCTTCTTTTTTTTAATTTCACATACGACTAATATCGTTTCTATGATTGACTAGCTGTGCCCGCGACTCCCTCCACGTGGAACCTAATGTAAAAACAACAGCAATTAATAAAAACATCTGATAAATTCTATGATTATTTTCTTGGTGAGGTGTTATCGTGAATGCGGTACTTTAGCAGCGATGCGTGTTCAAACAAACAGACAGACAGACATTTCTAAAAATTTTTTTTTTTTTTTTTCGAAATGACTATACTATTGACCCAGCAAGGTCTTAACAGCTTCACCGGACTACTAAGGCGAGCGCCTATGGCACTCAGCCGATTTTATTTTGGTAACCAGCTCAAGGGTACACGGCACACCTCGGCTTGGCTGTTGCCTGTTGCATGCAAAATCGCGACCTATCTTAGCTAACTATTCATATATGTATGAAACGCATATGTGTACCAAGCATACACTCCTCAACAACTACTCCATATATTTATTATCGGAAAATTGAGAGTTTTTCAGTTCGATAAGGAGAAAAAAAAGTAAACCCTTCCACTTTCATGTGTTAGCGTGTAGGCGTGCACGTGTGTAGGGGTGATCGTGTAGTGTTGTAGCAGTGATGTATATTTGTGTGTCACCGTATGACTCAAGGGCTCCCTACCGAGGGATCGAACCTAGGCTTGAACCACTGCCGTGGGAGGCCTAATCGGGTATACTAAAAATGATTGAAATGATCTTTATTGCTTAACCCAAGACACCTGCAACATTTTTTTCCCAATAATCTAAAAAGTACAGACACGTTAGATTTACATTCTTATTATATGTTTTCTCTCTCTTCCTGGCTCTTAGTCCCACATGGTGGTGGGATCAGCTTTCCTTCCATTTCTTCTTTACTTCGACTTATCGGAAAGTTATTCTTATTATATGGATAGAAGATAAACAGAATTAAATATTTAAATTTGATTAAAATGCACTTTACTTTCGTTGTTTTGTGTGATAAAACCACAGCATGGTTATATGACTTTTGCTAATGACTACTTGGTTAAACACCATAATCAAATGGGGAATCAGACACAAACCACTTAAAAAAAAAATTTCTTAATTAAACGTGTTTTACCCTTTTATTGGCGTATTAACAAAACATATTATTATCAACAAGTCATAACAAGTCTGTCAACTGAAAGTATTGAATAAAATATTGTGTCAGTGCTTATTCTTGTTTTAATGTATTTATACTTGTATAACTATTTTCTAGCACATTTTTTGATAATCAGTCATTTAAATAAAGAAGAGAAATCTTTTCACTACCCAAATGCATATATGCTGATGACCACAGATTACATAGAGATGTAGGTCACATGTTACAAAAAAATTTACTTACATTCTCGGTTTAAAAACAATCTTAATTAACACACAATTAAGCTTAAAACTACATGTAAACTTATATATAGGACCTTACCTCGCTGTGTAAAGTAACATTGGCATCAATGAACTGCTGATAAGTGAGACGTATGTTACTGAGTTTCTGAGCAAGGGACATGTTTTCTCGTTGGGCATCAACATTGTTGCCGCGTTGTTGATCACAAAATGCTTGCTGTTCGCGACATTGCTCCGCAATCTTATTCGATTCTGCATCCAGTACTGAATAATCCTAAAATATTTATTAAAATGTTATAATTCAAATGAATTATAATATAATAATAATCCAAAATAAAAGGCAGATCCAATTTACACAAATACACAATTTTAACAAATAAACAAACTCACATATGCATTTATTATATTAGTAACCATTAAGATTTCAATGCGAAACAATAAAAACAGTGACGTCCTAAATATACCAGACTAGCCCATGCCCGCGATTTCGTCCGCGTGGTAATAATTACGGAAAGCTAACGCTAACATGCAGCGGAAGCTCTCAAGAAGAAAAACATCCCAATTTTAAAATATTTTTTATCGGTGCTTCGCTTCTATTGGTCTTAGCGTGATGATATATAGCCTATAACCTTCTTCGATAAATGAGCTATATAACAATGAAAAACTTTTTTTAATTTAACCAGTACATTCTGAGATTACCCCCAACACCCTTGCAAACTCACATCACAAACTTTACCTCTTTATAATAGTAGTATGTATAGGTTACAACTAAAATATACTTGTAATCATTTTATTTCTTTACCAACCTCTCTTATGTGTCTAATGTCAATATCACGTTGTCTCAGGTTTTCCACAGCACCTGTCCACATTATCATCATCTGCTTCCTCTGTTCCATGCCTTCCATCACCTAAACCATATATAGTTAATTAATAGTAATTGTATTTATTCATAGCACTAAATGTTATAGATTTCACACTACTAAAGGTGACTCAATAATCCTAGTCCTAATTCAATGAATAGTTGTGGTTATTTTAAATTATTTATACAGTACATTAAATTATGGCCTGTTTTGTATTAAAAAAAACTCAGCACGGTCAAAAACACAAGTCAATACAAAGCCATACTTTTATCCCGTAACAATGATAAATATATCAACCATGTGTATACTTTATTGCTGAATTCTTCACTAACTAGCACAATTTATTACCTGAACTGATATTCTATCACAAGCTCTTTCCTCAGCATTAATATTGGACACAAGCTGATTAATGCGTTCCTGTATGCGGTCATGTTCCATCTTTAGCTGTTGCCTTTTGGTTTCTAATGCCTGAAAATACATGCACAATATGTTTGTATATTGTATATTTTAGTGGTGTGTAGACTCTCAGCAAGTTGAGTATTTATTCAGCAATTTGCTGTAACAAGTTTTTATATATGATACATATGATATACATATACACATATACATATACATACATATGATGCTACAACATAGGGTAATTAACTTAAAAGCATAAGCATCTCAATGATTCAGTAATTAAGATAACCAGCTAATATGAAAAAAATGGTCAGTACAAAGACAACCTAGAGTTTAAGGAGAAGAGGTCTAATTGTTAAACTTTTCCCCTTCCTGTCAATACATTAGGGAGAATAGGACACATACTTTTGCATTTGAAACATCTTGTTTTGCAAATTGCTCTATAGCAGTGATATCTCCGGCATTTCTTTCGAGTGCTGCTCTCCATTCTTGTAGAGCGCCACGCTCTCCACAAACTTCCTTTTTTAACAGATCAGCTTTCTTTAGGAGACGCGAGATATTATCTGCAATGAAAATAGGAACATGTCTCGTAATTACAATTTTCTCAAATGAGGTTAACATGATTTTAAATATTTGCTACATATTCCACATTATAAATATTTTCGTTACAAATGCGCTATTAATAAAATAAAAAACAATGTATTTCTCATTGTCTAATATGATAGTTGACTTCAATTAAATCCCAAAATATGTAAACTTCATAAAGGTAAAGCATCTAATTGCTATGTCTATATTTTTGAAAATGTAACTAAAAATTACTTAAATTAATATTACTTTGTATTCGATCAGCCCTTGTACTGATGTCTTTAGTTTGCTTATGACAGTCTAATACATCTCGGTCCAATCTGTCAGCTTCATTGCATGACAACTGCTTCAGCTTAACCTCCTGTTCTAATTGTTGCTTGTGAGCAAATAACAGACGCTGAAAATAATTTATTTCATAGATCTTCAGCTTTTTAATGCTATAAGAATGGAATGGAAATTGATTAAAAATAAAATACATTTAAAGCATACTTCTTCTTATCAATTATTATATTAAAATTTTGGTTAGTACACAAAACAACTTAGCAGATAAGAACAAGACAGTTATATAATGTTATAACAGACAATGCACTTCTTATGAATTCTTAAGTACATACAATATATATCGAGTTATAATTATTTTAATAATAACATGTTAGGATTTAACCCCAACTGAAATCAACAAATAGTACCCTTCACACATAAAAATGTATAACTATATAATATAATAAAAAATAACAAATAGCTTTTATAGGGTTTAATATTAGTATAATATAATCATTACTATAGATGTATAATCTCGTCTTCTGAAATATGTTTAAATAATAATAAATGCTTACAGTATTTTCTTGATATTCAGTTTGAATATGAAGCTTATACTTGTTGAGATCTTCACGTTTTTGATTTTGCAAAATAAGGATTTCTTTCAAATGTTGTATTTCATTATGCCTAAAACACATTTATTGGATACACAGGTTAAATTTATTAAACCATATCTAATTGTAGTAGTGTATTGTAATTCTACAATATTTCGCAAGAATTTGGAATTCAATGGTCCCATAAATAAATCACTTTGCTTATCTGTTGTATTTGGTAATAAAACTAGTATTGTTTCTTCATAAGAAATATTCTCACCTCTGAATCAAAATACTTTCAGACTCTTGGTTACTCGCATTCGCGAGAGGTATTCGCGTTCCTTGATTCCATCCTAATTGTTCTAATAATTTGAACATATAATTGGGAGTTTTCCCCTGTTCTCCCATTTCGTAAAATCACTTATAAATAAAGAATAAAAATAACAATGTCACAGAAGTAACAGAATTGTTAGATCAATATACAGACATTATCAACTTGTCACTGTTTTTTCTGTTGACAACAAACAACAAAACAACATTTTATAACCCGCCAATTGTCGAATTGTCAAATAAAGTTTCAAAAAACCATGACCTCCTTAGAATTGAAAAAATGACACTTCCTATAATACTTACTATACTCTTCGAATGACACTGACAACTTCTTATACCTATTATTCCATTTGCAATTATAATAATCACAATAACTTTGCAGATGTTTTAAGTCAGAGATTTAAAAATCCATACAATATCGACACCTGTTTATTATTACAAAGTTATTCATAACTTTATGAAGCCTTCCAGATCCTGTACGACTAATAGTTTGTGTTCCAGATCAATCAACTTATAATTTTGTTTTAAAAGAGATACTTTCTTTATGTGCATTTTTGAATTCCATAAAACTATTCGTTTTTAAGCATCTGTGTGGCTCTACAAACGATGTCTCTTATTGGCAATCAAATTTAACAAGCTTCCAAATAATATCATTATTACATTAGTTTCAAACATCTTGAAATGCCGCCAAAATCTACGTACATGAATTTCCAAAAATAACTTCAACATTTCCAACAAGCTTTAGTATCGTGTCGATGAGCTAGCATCCGCTTATGTTGGCCTTAATTTACGCAATATTATACGTATATATCGTATTATCTTCTACCAAATCAATGAGTGCTGATGCAGCTTTCTTGCCTTGTCCAATATGTTCGCATACTGGAATTTTCGACACTGTACAATCATTAAGAGATAGATTGATACAGGTTTCGACAAATATAATTATATGTCCAGTTTGCCAAGAAGAAGTATCTGGGTTGGATAAATTAACTATACACTTATTTAGTCACGTTAAATTATTACCGATAAAGGAGTGTCCAGGAAAACAAAAGTCGGTGCAAAGCGATAATATAAAATTAGAAGCTTCTCCAGCCCCGCAACCAAAGAAATCCAAATCACCGTCATCTAAAAATAAAACAACCTCACAGGCGACAATATCACCAGTGAAATTTGTAAAGATTTATCCAAAACTACCAATTATATCCTTGAATACTGTCCCAGTTATAGATATATCACACAGGCCTGTTGAAAACCGTATACAAAAAGAGGATACAGTTTTTGTTAAAACAGAAACATCACTGATTCAATCAAATACTACGTGTAATGTATGTGGCTTGCAGTTTGTCGACTCTAATATACTGAGGATGCATAGATGTTTAATTCACAATATCGACGAAAATTCAAATCAACAATTTACAAGATATCATTGTCATTTATGCCCAAAAAATTTTAAAATGAGAGGATCCTTGATGGTCCACTTAAGAGTAGCACATTATGGTTTTTTATCCGGAAATATGGATACGAATGGAAGTAACGGTATTGATAGTAAAAATGAAAATTTAAATAATGATGACAAGTATGTTACATTTCAAAGAAATGATAATAAACAATGGCAGTGTGATGTTTGTAAAAAATGTTTTACAACGAAGTATTTCTTGAAGAAACATAAGCGTCTTCATACAGGTTATAATAATAATTGCTGTTCGCTTGAGGTAATTCATACTAACATAATAATATAGCAATTCATTAGGACTCATGTGTACGTCTACAAAAATTAACTTTTATAGTAATGTCATACTTAAACATGCAATCTGACAGTCTTAACCAAGGCGTTTTTTAATTTGGCTTTTCACTAGTTTTCAACTTTCATGAATTCATCCAGGTTATTTTTCTTAACAGATTTAAGAATTTTTTTAAAAGGTTATTTTTTTGTTTGTATAGGAAACTGTAGAAAATATTATACACAATAGTTTTGGTCAGTGGCGTAGCTAGCATAGGTGCTATCGAGAGTGGTAATTACTATTTCGAAGGCAGTAGAGGGGATTAGAGCAGAAAAGGCAATATATGTTGGTTTTCCTAAAGAATAATCTTTTTCAGTTTTAGTTTTTGTATGTTTGGCTGAGTGCCTTAAGTGCTCGCCTTAGTAGTCCAGTGAAGCTGTTAAGACCTTGCTAGGTCAATAAGGTAGTCAGTTCGAGAACAAAAAAAGTTTTGTATGTAGAGAAACATTTGTTACTGTCTGTGTACATTTTTTTTACGATTAAGTATCATATTCAAGGTATGTATGTCACTTAGGGAAAGCAGCCTCTGCAATGCTGAACACGCGCGTCGGCTACACCACTGGTCTGAGTTACATTAATGTATATTTTTATATTTTATTAACTACCATCACATCTGCCACATGGCAACAAGATAAATTGTAAATATTATACGTGATTCAATTCATAATATTTCGATAGAATGATTTAGAAATATGAAAATCTACTCTCAAATCTTGATAAATGGGGACAAATGTGTATATTATATAGATGTAGTACATGTACTCCTCTCCTCTTCCTACCCCTCCCCCTTTCTCTCCATTCCCCCAATCACAGGCTGGCAACGCACTTGCGACTCCTCTGGGGTTGCTAGTGTCTATGGACGGCGGTGATCGCTTAACATCAGGTGACCCGCATGATCGTTTGCCTCCTATATGACATAAAAAAAAAATGTAGATGCATACAAGAGTATGTACGATATCCATATAATATATGGAAGTATAGGTATATAGAAGTATACTTACACTCGCTTTGCATTCGTACCAAATGATATAAAATATTGTTTTTAATGTTTTGTAGTTCTTTGGTTAAAGGTAAATCTATACTAATATTATAAAGCTGTAGGGTTTGCTTGTTTGGTTGAACGCGATAATTTAAAGAACTACGAATCCAATATTAAAAATGCTTTTAGTTCTAAGACTTATAGGAGCGGAACATCAATTAAAAATGTTTCGAAATTGTTTTTTTAAGCTTCCGCTGTGTATTACCATTAGCCCAAGAAAACTATTTCACGCGGACGAAGTCACAGGTAGAAGCTAGTTATTTTATAAACATAAAAAGTAGAATTCTTTCATACGTTCTATTTTCAGGAGAAACTCCATATGCCTGTACGCAATGCAACAAAACGTTTACATTTCAACAATCTTACCATAAGCACTTGCTTTATCACAACGACGAGAAACCTCACACCTGCACATACTGCGGTCGAGCATTCAAGGAATTGTCAACTCTTCATAATCATCAACGTATTCACACCGGAGAAAAGCCGTTCTCGTGTGAAACTTGTGGTGAGTGAAGTCGATTAATTAAATAGCATGAATCACGAATAACTATATTTGATTTAGTGTTTTAAATACAGTTTATTTAAATCTTCTTTTACTAAGAGGTTTCTAACAAAAGCCAAACCGGCCTTATCATAACCCAATAGTAGGTAAAGATAAAACCTCTCGTATGTTCTCCTTTTACTTAGAGGCTCTGACAATAGTGATAATCACTCCATTATAATCTAATGATACTAAGAGTAAAACCTTTCGTATGTTTTCTTTCACTTAGAAGATTCTAACAATTGCCCAATTAACCCAAAAAAATCTTTCGTACGTCCTTCGTCTTTGTCGTCATCGTCTCATCTCACAAAGCATTTGAGAACTTAATCAAAAGGTTTTACTAATAAACTATGGAATTAAATTATTCTTTTTATATACTTTGTTGTGTTCTTCCTTTAATTCCTTTTAAAAGGCATAATAACTTGTTGAGATGTAGTGATTTGAACTGGTCTTAATATAAGGAAACAAGCAACGAAAAAGACGATGGGATTGATGTAGACGATTAGGCCTCCCTGTATAATATATACGCCAATTCTTACATTCTTAGTAACAGTTACTACATCAATATTTATTTTTATTTATAACTAAAATATGTGTATAGGAATATAAAATCTAGTCATATTAATTTTATAAAACTGAAGAATTTGTACGATTAAGCACTATATTCTCGGGAATTTACAAAAAGTTTTAGGAAATTATTTTGACGTTAGTTAGCACTTTTATTGAGGAAGTTTTTTCCTTAGATGATTTTACGCTAAGGCCGTAAGTGCTGAAATTATCGCCAGCGAATGACAATAAAATATTTTAATTTCCTCCGTATATATTACAATAGACTTTTCTGGTTATATTACAGGTAAATGTTTCCGTCAAAGAGTTTCTTACTTAGTTCATAGAAGAATTCACACTGGAGTTATGCCCTACAAATGTACGGCATGTGAAAAAAGTTTCCGATATAAGGTAAATTATTTCCCTAATAGTTTACTTTTAGAATTGGCCGTATATTTATACGTTATAAACACGACCTCAACAAGAAACAAACGATAAATCTATTCCGTATATTTTATTTTCTTAGGTTTCACAAAGAACCCACAAATGTCAAGCCCAGCCACCAGGAACTGTGGTGCGTCAAACCGGTGATCTTGTTGAAATGTTGAAAAAGAAACATGTTAAATCAGACAATTTGTCTTTTGAAGGGGAAAAGAACTTGGATCTTGATGAAACATTGATCGTTTCTGAAGCCAATGCGGAGTTAGTTCGTACTGGAGCAAAGCTATCATTAGAAGATATGGAATCTGAAAATTTTACACTGATAGCCGACAGTTTCGATGAATTAAACGTACAACAACATTCCAATGTTCCGAGTTTATCGACACAAGATAATTACGAATCGGAAACTATGGATATATTCGAAAAAAATATTGAAGACCTAATAGACAGTAATTCTGTGGACAATAATGTGCCTTCACCATCAGAGATACTTAAAAATTTATGTATAGCTAAAGAAGAAAATTATATTGATATATTAAAGGAGAGAGAAGATAAAAATTTCGATATATATAAAGAATTAGATGATTTCTTATAAATTCATGCACAACTCGTTCGATCGTTGCGTGCTCTATACAGTAGATGAACAATTTCGAATTAAAACTCTATATATAAGTTAGGATGTCGTTAGTTAAAATACACGTACCTATAAGGCAGGTATGGTAAATCACGGATGAGATAATGTTAAATAAATGGTCACATTACTATGAGTAACCTAATTGTAGGTAATATTAAACGAGATAGACATTAATATGTCAGTGTAGTTTTATGTAAAACTAGCAACCGTCCGCGACTTAAAGAAAGTAATTTTGAAATTATACTTCTTTTGGCACGTTCGGGAAAAATGATGAGAGTAAATTTTATGATGCGCGCGCACACTGTCACAAAAACCGACACCCTGAAGTTATTACGATGCGCGCGCACACCGTCATAGTTGACTGTTAAGTATAAGAAGACTATTGAAATTTGAAATTGTTTTTTTTTGGAACACAAGGTTTTGTATGTAATTCGCCTTTTTGGTTTCTGCACTTCTTTGTAACTCTTTTTGTCTTTGTAATGTCTTTTGTCAATATAATAAAACTGAAAACAAAATACATGTATATATTTCGTGTAATTGAGATGATTTGGGAAAATACATAAGTATTATTTAATAAAATTGTTAATAATTACATATATCTTTCTTTTAATACAGTCCTTGTCTAGCTGTTTGACCTCTCTGAATTTAACCGTAAATTCAAGATTGAGCATAATACATTCCAGCCTTTAAGGCAAAACGAAGTTGATATATTATTGTAGGAATTTTACCATTTTTTATGTTTTTTTGTTGCCTCGATGTTATATGTACAATATAATAAGTCTATATATCTAAATTTAAAGTTTACGCAATTCATCATACAACAACCATTAAACATTATCCGTCCTAAATTATATGATGACAGTACTGAAATAATGAAAGTAGGTCTAATAGGTGGTAGAGCCACGCAGAAGCTATTACTGATTTTAGCATAAATGGATCGGCTCGTCCAGGATAGTACCACCCTCTCATAGAAAACCGACGTGAAGTAATAGTGCTTGCATTGTTGCGTTTCGTTCATTCTGTGAGAGCGCCGGAGGAACGCACTTTCCCTCCTCCTCGCCCATTTCCACCTTCCCCTACCCCTCTCCCTGCCCCTCCATTCCCTACCCCCAAACCCAGGCTGGCAACGTGCTTGCGAGTCCCCTGATGTTGCTAGTGTCTTTGGACGGCGGTGATCACTTACCATCAAGTGACCCGCCTGTTCGTTTGCCACCTATAATAATATATAAAAAAAGTTGTTCATATAATTAAGATAATTATAATAATATTTATTTTCAGAATACAGTGGGAAGCAGTACAAAATAAGTTGCGTCTAAATTCCGCTTATCAGTTTTGGAATATATATTTGGACCCTCAGCTAGTCTAACAAAGTTATAAAAGGATAATTAATATCACACATTTCATATGTTTTGTAACAATTAATATATTGGGGTTATAAAGCAATGTCATGTAATCTCTACTAATAGTAGAGTTGTTGAGGCACGCATGCTTGGTACACATACATGTTTCAATAACTCATTTATGTATATCTAGATAGCTTAGCTTAGCTTAGCTTCGGCTACCAGGGACATAGAAGTTAAAAGGCGGGAGATGCGAGAAGAGGCTATAGGGAGGTGGATGCAGAACCTGGCAGACGTGCGCTTCGGGAGGCGTGTACCCAGCTACCTCTCTAGAGGTAGGAGCCCGGCAGCAACCTTCCGCCGGGTGGACCGTTGGGGCGGCCATTCAAGGGGAATAGCATAGAACGATCCCTTGCCGCCCCAACATCACGGTTTGTCGGTACACCGTGGGGTTTTAGTCCGTGCGAGTCGGACATAACCCACTCTCTCCCCCGGGAGGGTGGGTATCCATAAGGGATTTCCCCACCTAAAAAAAAAAAAAGATAGCTCGCGATTTTTGCACAAAACAGGTGACAGCCCAAGCCGAGATGTGCCGTGCACCCTTGAGTTAGTTACCCAAACATCCAAAATCGGCTGAGTGCCTTCAGCGCTCGCCTCAAGAGTTCGGTGAAGCTGTAAAGACCTTTCCAGGTTAACAGCGTTTTCATTTTGAAAAAAAAATCTACTAATACAAGGAAAATATTTGTTGATATGTTGGATTACAGTATAACTAATGAAGTACACACCAGTCGACATGTAATGAATCGGAAACTAATAATTAATAATGATCTATGATCTAATAGCCCATCTAATGAAAGATGTTAATTTATACTTTTTTTTTCTCGAACTGACTACGCTATTGGCCTTATTTAGGGCCTTCACAGCTTCACCGGAATACTAAGGCGAGCGCTTAATTTATACGCGTGATATATTATATAGTGCTTCTAGATATTATAATTTCTCCAGTATACTATTCTTATCTATGATTTTAATAGATTGGGTTACCTGATAGTTCGTGTTTCTGGTTTGTATTGTGGATGGCATGATAGTGAATAAATAAATATAATTATATCGGTGTATATTTTAATAATGATTGTTTGTGTAATATTTCAGAGAATAACACTCTTTACGTTGATATTACGAAATAATCTCTTTCTGCCTTGATGTTACCCATTTAAAAGTATTGTATTTACTATAAGTCTACTCCACAAATTTGCATTATTAATATGAAATGTTTATTTTATCTGTAATAATTTCAATAATCACATCATTTTTTTGTTTAACAATTTTGTTGAAGCAATATTTACCATTAATGATTTGTCTATGAACTTTGTATTTAAAAAAAAATACAAGTTACTAATCTATGGTTTTTAATGAACTACCAGCTGTTTTTGTTCTCTAGACGCTTGAAATTCAGTGAAAATCTGCATGAATCAAAATTAAACAGTGTCATTTTATCCCAAAATAGTGACATTTGGTGAATTTTATAATTTTTATGGAATTTTCCGTAGAGTAGCAAAATAATCGATTTGAAGTTTTGTCAAACATCATTCGCGATAAATGAAACAGCGTTAGTGATTTATTACGTCTTATATATGAGGTATCATCATATACAGTAGATAAATTAGGCCAACATTTTGATTTGTAAAATACGCATCTGCTGAAAAGAACGTTTCATAGGTAAGTTTAATTTTATTATTCTAGTCACATAATAAAGGTGGCCTAGGTATTGATTACTACCGTACTTTGTTTTGCAACGCAAACTTACCTATTTATCAGAAGGTCATGATGTAACTACGCGGTTCGTGTCATTTCCGTGCACATATCAAAATGTGCATTTTGTGATTGATTAAATCCTTTATAATATTAATGAAGAATTACAATATTTGATCCCTTTTGCTCTTGTGATTATATGTTCTCGCTGTACGTCTCCAAATGTGGAGTATGTATTTTTTAATTTAATTAAATGTAATTAAAGCACAAATCTGAAAATAAAACTACAATGAATAATAAAAAAATATAAACTTTTCTTTGTCTGCTTTTGGTTTAATGTAAAATGGTTTAGGGTGATTTCCAAAATGGAATCTGATCTCTTATTATTTTTAACTAAGAAATTAGTTAAAGTTCTCACTTATTATTGTTTTTCTCTTTGTTCTTACTGTTGGTTTTTTGAAACAAATTTTAAGTCGCTTGTTATATTTGTATAAATATATGTTACGCTCACTTCTATTCAGCTCCTAGGTAAGATCTGGTTCTAACAAAAACAAATTTAAATATAGTTGAAATTAATACTTTTTAAGTGGGATATCGTTTAACTTAAGAACTTGTTGCCATTTGTAACCAAAGATCTACTGCCATTCATTGAAAGCTCATTTTGTATGTCTTATATTAATTATTAAATTTTGCTCACAATTTCACTATAAATTGTCTATGTCCAAGCTGGCAATATATATATAAAACAATTTTTAAAATTAATAAAGTATTTTTTTTAATTCATCCATTACAAAAAAAACCTTTTCTCTTTACAACAATAGTATTATATAAAGAGAAACAGTTGATGGTTAATATCAGCTTGAAAGTTTATTTGTGTACATCTTTCTAGTGACTGTCTTTTTGTTTTCTGGCTTGAATGAAATGAGTATGGGCTATAAAATGTTATTGTAATTAATATTAAGTAGATATTATACATAAATAACAGGCCCCGCAGATGTTGTCCTGCTCTGGTATTTAAAAAATATTGACAGATTATATACCTAAACCTTCCTCGTGAATCACTTTACTAGTGAAAATGCAGGAATATCCATTCAGTACTTTTTGAGTCTATTGTGAAACGACAGACGCGGCAGATGATTTTGTTTTATACTATGTAATGATATAATACATAATATTCCATTAAATTTGTGTAGATCAACACTATGAGAATAATATGTTCACAGAGCCAGATACATGTGTTGACGTAACAAAATAACAAAATTAGTTTACTTTTTCTAATTTGACAGTCAAATACCAACAAGCATTTAGATGGTCAACACTTTATTTTACCTATTTATAGTGATGAATTTGGTTATTGTATTTTTTGGTATGTGAAATAAGAGTAATTTAACATTAAGATGCAGTCATATTGTTTATACTTTCTTTCTCTTATTTCTTAAAGGTTTTTAATGATATTGATTCCTGATTATTTTATCCTCTTAATTTTATGTGTGAAAATCATGCACCCAATTGACTTATTACCTGCAGCACCCTTTGTTATATTTCTGGAATTTGAGCTGTTCATCTGTCTGGTTGTTATTCCTCATATGAGTCTTCAATCTGAAACTACTTCGTTTTGTTGGCTGTTTTATTAAGCCATGAACCCCATATAAACATTATAAATTGTCTATTAATCCTACAATTATTGTCCGAGTTCTACAAGGTGTTAGAGTTGCTCTGAAGCTCTTACTGGTTTTAGCATGAAAGAGTCAGCTCGTCCTGGGTATTACCACCCGACCCACAGCAAACCGTCGTGAAGTAACAGTGCTTATATTGTTGCATTTAGTTTGGTTAGGGACAGCACCAGAGGCCCACCTCCTCTCCCTTGCTCCAACCTACACTCCTCCCCATCTTTCTCCATCCCTCTCTTCCCTCCCCCAAACACAGGCTAGTAACACACTTGCAACTCCCCTGGTATCGCTAGTGTCTATGAATGGTGGTTGTTATTTAACATCAGGTGACCCACCTGTCCGTCTGCCTCTTATGATAAAAAAAAACAACTTCCATATAAACTATATGAGGAAAATACCTAACACATTTGCTGTCATAGTTCTTTGTACCAATTTAATTTTATACATATATTTCTGTTTGTGAGCATCCACATTGCAGCATATATGGAATTGGTTAAATGATTGAATGAGTGGTAATGGAACACTAAATCTGCCTCAAAATCATTATCACCTAAGGATGTTCTTTTTATTACTATAAATAAAGGTTACATAAGTCTACATTTATGCCCATAGAAGAAATATTATTCATAGCCTTATTGACTGAGGTCCATGTTCAAGTCATACAGGTCCTTACAGCATTACTTTATTAAGTTCTTTTACCAATACCAAATGTTATTTCTACCTGTAAAAACTTATGCTGTTAATATTTTTCATACTTACTTCATATTTCACTGTAAGAAATAACTGAAGTAAGGGAAATTAGTTGAAAAATAATGATTTAAAGTTATAGTACTAGATTTAACCTCTTTTGTAGTTCCATTGAGAGTTGCATTGGTACCATATTTCAATTTTGATGCCCCCACATTTATATAATTACTTTGTAAGTTGTTAATATTTCTAAAGTCATGAACCTTACTTATTAATAATTTATCAATAGGTCCATTGTTTATATAGTTGTGTATTGGTCAGCCGGTCGGTCCGCGAAACCATTAACATTCTGTAAATACTGTGACTATTCATCCGAGCAGGGCTCCGCCCCAGAACAACGTTCACTTAGAAGTGCGCGTAGATTGACGGTATCTTTCCTTTTATATGCCAAACTGTGGAAGTCAATGCAATTACTATAGATAATATTAAATAGCAGATTGTTATTTAAGTGATACACCATCTATATAATCGTTCTTATTTATGCATCTAAATTATGTATCTCTAATACGGTGGATCTAGTAATGTTCCAGTGGCGTTGTAGTCACACCTCTCGGGTGTATCATAGCGGTACCGGACGTAGTCATTTAACAGTATATAATCAAAGATTACGTCATATTATTATATATTTATTCAGGGTTCATTGTGTTCATTCATGTCGTCAAACCTCTGAAGTGGAGACCCAAAAGACAGGCCCCTTAAGTAAGTATATTTGGTCCAGGTTTACTTTACCTGCATTACCTATGATAAGAGAGTTATTACCTCATCAACTTATCTATTACTAAACGTAGGAAAGGTTGCTAAGACATGAAGATTTTTTTATTTCAAGATTTAGTTGCAAAAACCAAAATTTTGACGTAACACCCACTGTTTCTTGCTCATAGTTGAGAAACAGTTATTACACTCGATATATTAGGTCTTTACCTATGAAATTGCCGTTTTGTATGAAAAAATTTAAACGAATTTTTTTCATGTAATTTTTATTTGTATTAATCGAAGTAATCACCCATGCAATCAATGCATCTTTGCCAACGGCAAAGATGCATTGATATGGCGGTTTATTGATGCCCTTCCTAAAGAAATCAGCTGGACGGGAGGCATTCTTCAATGGCATTTTGTACTGCCTCTCGGGTATTGGATTTTTTTTCCGCCAAGGAGTTATCCAAATTCTGGAAAAAGTAGTAAGTAGTCTGTAGGCGCAAGGTCTGGTGAGTAGGGCGGATGATGAAGAACTTCCAACCCCAGTTCTTGCAATCTGGAGACTGTCTGATGTGCAGTATGAGGTCGCGCATTGTCGTGCAGAAACAGCGTAGACGAGCGATTGACCAATGCTAGTCGGAGATGTGCCAGCTTCTCCATCAGGGTGTTCAGTTCTGCACAGTACACATCTGCAGTAATGCTCACCCCGTTTGCTAAGAAGCTGTGATGAATCACTCCGGCGCTAGAGCACCAAACAGTGACCATCATTTGTCTAGGGGTAAGTTTTCGTTTAGGGCATTGTTTAGGTGCTGAACCAGGATCCAACCAACTTGCTGAGTGCTTGCAGTTATCAAACAGAATACATTTTTCATCGCAGGTAACAATGCGGTTCAAAATTCCTTCATTTCTGTGTCTGTTGAGTAGTGCAAGACACGTCTCGACGCGTACTTCGCGCTGGCGATCATTGAGTTCGTGGGGCACCCATTTGTCAAGCTTTTTTACCTAGCAAATTTAACGCAAATGGACCAATATTGTTTTGACGCTAACGTCGAAAGCTGCTGTTAATTCAGCCGTAGATTGTGTATCATCAGCTTCCACAATCGCCTTTAATTCGTCATTGTCGACCAAAGTCTTTGGACGACCTTGAGGTTCATTTTTCAGGTCAAAGTTCCCAGAACGGAAGCGAGCAAACCAATAACAGGTGGTGCGTTGGTCTGTAGTGTAAGCTCCGTAAACGTTGTTGATGTTGCGTGCCGCTTGTGCCGCGTTGCTGCCACGACGGTACTCACATTCAATAATTACTCAAATTTTTAACGCATCCATGATGACAAAAAGGATTGAAATGCGATGAAAATGTAACACTCTATTGATTAGTGTGAAATGACTACTTTTGAAAAAGAATTCCATGTTTTTAAAATAAAATTAATTTGAAATTAGAATTCTTAGCCAAACAAAAATTATTTTGATTTGAAATGGCCAGTACTGCAGAACGGCAATTTCATTGGTAAAAACCTATTATATAAAATTAGGTTTTATTAGCTAATTCGTTTAACGTAATAATTATCTTGGCTCCTCGGGAATTACGCATTTTGTTATAATCCTAGCTGATCTGTGGAACTTCCACTGGAAGAAAGCAGTTCTCACTGGGATGCGACACCCACCATTTCCAAATGTGAAACCAAACAGTTCAGTGATCAAACAAGTACCTTGGTTTACGAAATTTCTTTTTAAATATTAAATAAGTTTATAAAATAGGAACGTGGGGTTAGGATGGTGAAAATTTGGTATAGGTATTATTTGAGGGCAAATGAAAAAAATAAAAAGAGAAAAATAAATTCTGTATAGAGAAACCCTAATCACCTAGAGGTATAAAATATATTTTACGACCGATTCTCATACCTAGCAAATATATATTAAAAATTTCATAAAAATCGGTCTAGCCGTCTCGGAGGTTCGAACACAAATACCGTGATACGAGATTTTTATATATTAGTTGTGTTTTTTATCATAATAAATTAATCGCATAAAATACAGCCGTCGCTATCGGGGATACTGTTATAGTGGCTCGTTGAACTGATTGGCTTATTCGCCTAAAAGTGATGTTGTTCGTGCGAATCATAACATGATATTGAGATCTTTTCGTAACAATTTTGATCTCAAATATCTGGCGTTGGGTTTGGAATTCCAAATTTAAATTTATTTCCAATTTACGCTTGTGTATTTGTATTACGAATTTAGTGATGCATTTATTTTTGCACGAATTGATTGTTCTTTAACATTCATCTATACTAATATATAAAGCTGAAGAGTTTGTTTGTTTGGTTGAACGCGCTAATCTCAAGAACTACCGGTCCGATTTGAAAGATTCTTTTAGTGTTATACTGATAATAACTGATAATAAGACAAACTATACGTAAACCTTGCCCAAGAATCATTTTATATATTGGTGAAAAAGGCATGATGATACGTTCTGTATTTTTTAGCTTATCGCGAACAGACATATAGAGAGACGTGGCAGAGGACTTTGTTTTACACTATGTAGTGATGAACTGTTACCCGTGCATCCGTCTGTGTGGAATTGATTCAAAATATGTTGTTCAATGTAAACATGTGCGTGAGACGTGTGCTGTACTGGACTCCAAGAATAAATATAATTGAAAGTCAAATGTTTATATGTGATTTAAATTATAGCAACGTATATCAATAACCTAATTATATCGACAATAGGGGCATATTATATCTATATAATAAAAGATTTAAAACATGTTCGATAATGTATAGCTTAAAATTTTTAATACTTTCTAATATAGTGTAACTGAGCACTGATGATAAATCCCACCCCATTCGACATACTGTTAGTATTCACATATGTAAAGTACATGTTACCTGTTACAGTATATGATGTGCGGGTCGTACTTACAAATATTTTTGAGAGAGTGTTTCTGTAATTTACACATCTAATCATAATTTTACATTTATTTAATATATTTAAAAAACGCGTGCGAAGCCGCGGGTAACAGCTAGTTTTTAATAAAAATGAAAGCTGAAAATATTGCTTTATTTACGAATATGAGTTTCACCGTATTGTCATTATTCAAACCCTAAGCTACCGTAATGATATAAAGGGGGTTGTTCAATCGTAAACAATAAAAATGAATCATATTATTTTGGTACTCGTTTGAATGCCGTCTTGAATTTGAGATTACGTTGTTCATTGCGCTCTTTACTCGAATGAGATATGCGAACGTTATATTTTATTGATATGTCAACCAATTATATGTTTCTTACCTATTTGAGGATCGAAGGTTTATTGTGTTTTCGCATCGATTTGTAAATAGATGGAGATAAATATGTTCTTTTCATATTTACTTGAATGAAGGTTAGCAAATGTGCCAAAACCGCAATATTTCAACTATTACTTTAAAATATAATCTACCATTTTGGTTATTATACTAATGTGTAGCCTGACGAGATCTGCAATAACCGCTTAATAACTTTCTAAAGTGCCTTTGCTCAATTTATTGAACGCTCAATATAAAATAAAGGTAATCGTTTGTAGATGGAATAAAAATGTTTTTAATGTTTTGCATACAGAGTTAGAAGTTATTCTTATTTTCTCAAAATACTGGGAAGTGCAGCATCGTAAAATAATCGTGGTTTGTATTAGTAGTGACTAGTGACAGGAATCCTGGGTCCATGTACAGAGTTAGTTGGCAGGGCGGCCGGTATTGATCTGGGGGTCGCTCGTCGCGGGCGGCCCGGCCACCACGCGAGCCCGCTACCTCATTATACCTACCTATGTAAAATTCTTTAATTAGTTATTACGTTCAGCTTTTACTAGATATTAAAATTAGTTAGTACTAGTTGTAGTCTATTAATGTTACTATGCTTTACTTTATTACCAGCGACACGGTTGTTATGTTTGCTCATAACGTTTACTATAAACTACTACTTGTGGCCACGTCTTCTCTCGTGTGTTTTATCTGAAAAGAGCTGAATATTACATGATTATTTGTATCTAAATATTGTGTACTTTTGTATTTTCTAAACAATGAGATAAAATGGGTTACTTTATAAAGGACTGCTACTATATTTAATCATGATGATGAATGCGTTTAATTTAATAAGAATTATTGTTTTGTATTACTTGTTTTATATTACTAATTTGTTTTGCCTCGTAAAAGCGGTCATTGCGGTTTATAAATATAATATGGCCGGTCGATTATATGGTGCTTTATATTTGTTATATTTTAATGATTTAAGTTGAGCGTTATCCTAAAGACATGTTACATACATTGCGTATTGTAAATTAAATTGCGTAAATATAGTAAAACTTATCCCGATGTTTGTAATTTTAAAATATCAATTAAAATCTATTTACTAGTTCTAGGGTTATTAGCACAATAACGGATAGAGAAACAAAGAGTCGTTGCCTTTCATAATATGTAAATTCAAAGAACGTCTATTTTTTGTGTTCTTTTTAGAAAAAAAGTAGTCTATTATTATAAATTGCAAAGTTGGCTCCAAGGTTTTATGTTCCTAAAAATATGTCATTGTATATTATTTTGAGTTATCGTATCCATCGCTACCGACCAAAGTAGGACAAGGCTAACTCTTTTTTATGTTATGAATTTGCTCTCTCAACGTACACAATTTGCACAGTTGAAAACAATTTCCGTTACGGTGATAGCACCAAGCATTCAAGGTGGCAGAAAAATGCACTAAATAACGTGATTAAAACCAGATATCATTTTATTCGGATGCGTGTAATTGAGACACTGTTTGAAAGATTTAGTTTACTCGCTCGGCCAATGTATCGAAAGAAAGCTATCGATATTGTAATTTAGCGTTATTATCAGTAAAATGAAATGTAAATAATTGTAAACTATGCCGTGTTGGTTTGTTTGCATTGTAACAATGTGGCACGTGGTTCGAAATTATACACCTACTTACGTAACCACGTATTACGATTACAGTAATCGACGCATCAACTATTCTTGATGTATACGTATATATACTTATTGAAATTGCGTGTTATATATTTATTCATTGTAGCACTATATTTGTATATTTTAAGTATGAGTAAATAAGTATGTTTTACTTGCTGTAAAGACTTTTTCGTTCTGAAGTTTCCCTAATTTATAATAACTCGATATAGAATCTGTAGTGTAAGAATAAATTAGTATTCTAAAACAATGAATAATGTAAAACAAATTACATAAACGTAATATAAAAGCGTTTTAAAATTATGACGTTGGTTATTTTAGTACTCTGTTAATGACGTTTATAATAATTTTCATTTATAAAACAAAGAGATGTGGAGTAATTAATGTCTTTCATGTTATAACTGAAACCGGTATGATTTGGTATGGTTTTTATAAATTACGGTATAATTACGGTTCACGCACGAGCAGAATTTTTTTTATTCAATAAAATATTTAAATTTCATTAAAAAATCACTCGTTTGTATATTCATATAATAATACCTATCCCATATATACTATTATTATTATAATGAAGTAAACTTTGTATATTTGGATCCAAGAAATTTCTGGAACAATTAAACGAGCAATTCTTGTATATTTTTATATTTGTATATATTCAGGATCTCGGAAATAGCATCAGCTATTTCCGTGAAACTTAGTATGTAGGTGGTTTTAGGAACGATAAATCGACCTAGCTAGATTGCATTCATAGAAAACTTTTTATCTGAGTTTTCAGGCAATGAAAAAATATAGCTAGAATATAAAGGTAAATTTCGCCGCCGTTGTAAAAACAAAAATAGCTCAGATGGAAATTGGCTGTTTCGAAAATCCGTGTAACTCCAGTTCCAGTCCAAGTGACGGCAAGAGAATCTCTAATTCTTTTTTTTATAAATGATACTTATTTCACTTAAATGTATTTTAAAGAACTGAGCTAGCTAGATACTTTTACTCATAGAAATCTAAACTTTTATGTTAATGATAATGTTCTGTTGCTATTATTTGTCGTATTGTAATTAACACGTACGAAGTTGCTAACGGATAGCTACTATTACATGGAAACAGTACGTATACACATTGATCGTGGATATTTGTAAAAGTTTTGGAACCTAACAATGTAAGTAAACTAAAAATGTAAAGTCAGATACGACAATGAGATGTTATAATGGACTAGTTGTGTAACGTTGCGTAAAACATTTATAGAGATAGATCTGAATAAATTATTTCGTTACTAGAAATGCCTCATATTAACTACATTTCAATTTTGCACATTCGAATACGCCTGTTAAATCTGGTTTTAATTACTGAGAACTAATACTACATTATCACGGACGATTGTTATAACGGTTGAAAAACGCGATGCAACTGAATACATTGTAACCGATGAAGCGTTTTATAAATCTGTGCTGTGCAAAATGGTCGCGCTCGTCGCGAATGCGGAATCGTGTTATGCAAGGGACACGAACAGCCGCGGCCGGTGCCATGCCGTCACGAAACCTTTTGGCCCCGTGTCTATGGTTCTGTTGCAATATTATAATGTCTATAGTTAGATCGAAAGGAGTTTTCTTTTAATATGACGTTATATTCAGGGAATATTTTTTGGGTTACGAAATTAAGGATATTACAAGTACCAAAATTTAAATCAAACCAGTTTTTTTATTGATATTTTTATATAATAGTTAATATAATAGTTTAATGTTTATAGGACTTTTATATTTATTATCTTATAATTTTTATCTCCAAAGCTATGTTATAATTTACATCAGTCTCCAAATCTTTCTGAGATTTAAGTTTATTATTACACTTAAAAAGTACGTAAGGTGGAATCACAGTATAATGACATTACATTGTTAGATGTCAATGTAGTGTCAAATAGTAGTAATTATGATTTACTTGTGAATGTCTAAAATTGTTTAGTTTATTTACTTCTTCCAAATTAATTTTATACCCACGGAATTCATGAATTATTATGTCGATATACTTATTGAATTTTAATAGTATAGCTATTATAATTCTTTTGCCGGCTATTAGAGATAAAGTTAATTACAACAATAAAATACGAACTTTCAACTTAGACAAGTGTTAGAGAACGTTTAAATTAAAAGGTAAACAAAGGTAAGACACTCTTTTGTGATCAAACTTTTTAAAAGTAATAGTTCAATGCGTATTTAATTTTTTTGTAAGTCGGTCTATGTTTAACAGACAACGACACCAATGTCTAGTTACGATTTTTTTATAATACTATAGTTTTATAGTCATATTTATTCTATGTATACAGGTTATAGTTACTAATTATGTTTAACCCGTTAAGTATTTATATAGATAACAGCACAAAACAGGCGACAGCCCAAGCCGAGGTGTGCCGTGCACCCCTGAGTTAGTCGCCCAAACATCCCAAATCGGCTGAGTGTCTTTAGCGCTCGCCTTAATAGTTCGGTGAACCTGTAAAGACCTTTCCAGGTCAACAGCGTTTTCGTTTCGAAAAAAAAAAAAGATAGATATCGTTTCTATACAAAATGTATTGGCGAAAACGCAGCTCCGTGCGGGTACAGGTCCGGCAAGTTCGTCCATTTGTAAATCATTTGTTAAGATTAAATTTTCCTTTTATGGTACCATTTAAAAAATCTGCATTTAAAATATACCCATATACCTAATATTTATGCAATTCTAATATTATTTTACTTCTACAATTCAATTAATAAAATAGATATACACACTTCTGAATTATCTTTTTGGAGTATTTTCTTCTTTATAAATTATTATTATTTATCTTTTTTGTAGTATATGTCTAATAAAGACAACTGTAATACCAACCATATTTCATTTTTCTTCATTCGGTGTGCAGTGTCAATTCATAGTCTTTACTAAAAAATATCACGGTTCTAGCTCTGAAATCAATTTTCGTGTTGTTTTAATACTAAGGAAAAAATATTAAAATGCTCAAAAATATATATAAAAATATAATATTTCGTTTTTGTTTGGTACATGTAAAATTAGATTCTATTGTATATTGATTTGCAAGTATTAACTTTAGTAAGATTACGAGTGATTATATTAGACGCAGTTTGAAAATAGCACCAGTGACAGAGAAGTTGAGGAGTAATAGGTTAGCGTGGTATGGGCATGTCATGAGGAGACATGTCATTGGCTGCAATAACCACATAACATAAGGTTGTTTGTAGCATGCTGAAAAAAAAACTGCTCTCAGTGGAACTTTTGCAACATTTGCCTGAGTGTTGAATCCAAGATTATTCGGTTCGATACAATTCCATATATTATTTGACGTGAACTTTGCACATTCCCGTTTTGTAACGGTAGTACTGTTGCGCCAGGAAGCATAGCGTGTCCGCTATAAACAACGAACTACTTAATACGGTTGCGTGGATACTCGGGTTCTGGTTAGGGCGACTTTAAAATAAACGTTTATAGTAAGCATATACAGTTGATGTTTTGATTTCGTCATAAATCGCTTATGACGTCACGAGATAGTAAAACTATTCAATATATATGTGTATAAATAAAACGAAATACGATGTGCGATCAGCAGTGGCCTTCGATCGATAGGGATCAGTATCAAGTATAACCGCGAAAGCAATCAGTACACGAACTGTCTGATTCCGATGGATCGATTTAATTAATACGAATTTTCACCATACGTATGGCCGGTGCTCCCTAATATAGATGCGCTACTGGCTACAATATATTTATAACAAGGTCATGAAGTTATATTAATAATAGTTTAATGTCCTTGAATGCCAAGTTTATCTTGGTAAGGTTTATATAGACAAACCTGTATGCATAGACATATAAATAAAATTAAAGTTTGTCTGGAACACTGATTAATCTCTGAAACAACTGCACAACGATTTTGATGTGACTGTTGCTAACACATAGAAGACTTTTCAGTGTTTAGTATGTATCCGTAAGCTTTTCTATACGGTCTAAGCAGTAATGATAAAATTATACAAAGGTATCTTAAAGTTTATAAACAGATTGTATGAGTTAAGTAAATAAAAATATAAAATAAAATCACTTTTCGCATCTGTCGGTAGGTTTCTTTACCGTTTCTAAACTACACACTGCATTTGTTTGATACTGCTTTCAATATCGTTTAGAGAATTTCTTCCGGAAGGGTTATATCTATGAAACGTGTGGTATTATAGGTATAGACTGAGAATGACGTCGTTAAAAAGGATTTTTGGGCTCTCATATTGATAACGCTGGCTCAATAGTATTTTAGATAAGGTACTACCAAATTATACATCTTAAAAATGACCATAAAAAATCCACGACGATAGTCAATTTCCTAATAAAGATAACTCGCAGTAATCAATTGATTATTTGCAGCGCTATTTTGATCAAGATTACTATTTGAACGACACTTTCCGAATTAAATATTTTAGCTATGTTAGGTACTTAATGTGGATTAGAATTACACTTTGCAACATATAATTTCAATAAATATCTTAGGACATATCACAGGTTTAAAGTTACGAGTATCATAAAAGATATGTTTGTATGAAGATTCTCAGTTATTATTAGTAGTTTTATGACTTATATGAACTTTAAATATCGAAGCGTCAGAAATTGTATTTAGAATTTAGATACTTATGACGTCATATATTGCTGCAACCATTAGAATCGGGGCGGGTCGCTAGTATAAAATAAATAAATAATACACAACTAATCCATACAAAAGTTGTAGTATTCATGACACAACGGAGTAATTTACATGACAACGAAATCAGGAGCATCACCTAGTTTATAGCAAGGCTTTCAATAACAACTGGAATATTATATTTACTTTGCACTGTTCTTTGTAAATTATCTTGAAACGTTATTGTGTGTCTTGGTTATAAATAATATGTATGTGTAGTCGAGGGCTGTTGACATTTGCCTCTGATATCTCTCCATCTCACTCGGTCAGCCGTCAGTCCGGTACGCTCGTCAACCAAAGCAGGTTCGATCTGGTCGGTCCATCGTATGAGTAAAACCAGACTCTCCAAGAGTCTTTTTTTTCACAAGGCAACGAATCCAACAACATGAGAATGCATACATTATTGTACATTATTAAATCCAGTATTATCATACTCTATTTATTTGAATACTGCAATATTTTATAACAATATTTAAATGAAGTTGCCCCAAGACTATCTTGATTTTCTATGCGTTTCTAGTAATCATTGTAGGGTGCTCATGAGGTTATTGAACTTAAAGTGGTGTACGAAAATAAGCGGGGGTGCCGTCCACTGCTCTGGGGCGGTCGTTGACTTCATATACGTTGCACCCTAGCTAGTCAAAATGGTGATTTTCTTACAAACGCACTAAGTTTAATTATGAATGTCATTTACATTTAGATCTGTTGTTTTCTACTTTACGAAGTATATATTTTTGGTAATCATAATCTACGCAGATGTTTGAAACGATTTAAATTAGAACACAGAATTGGTGTTTCTTTCTGCTTACCGTAGTAGTTCCTGTAGTTAGCAGTGTGCTTCTAAGTTTTATCAGCAATCCTGTGTCAGTGTATATTTTTATCTATATATTAATACGAGAAGCGAAAAAATTGTACCCCTTTTTAACCTATTTCCCGTTAACGGATGAACTTGAAATTTGGCATAGTTAAAGTTTATATGGCGGAGAAGTGCAGAAAGCTATTTATTTTATATAAAATTCATTAGAAGTACATTAAATTAATTAAAATAAGCATTATTCACACTAATGCTTGAATTTTACACGACATATACACACATGTAAATGAAAAAGACAGTTTGACAGATCCTTCATTTTACTGTTACGTTCCAATTACCTACCTTATCAATATTTTTAACATAACTGATGTTGCGTCCTTTACATGCCTTTTAAATGAATTGGTCAAATCGTAGGTTAATTTTATTATAATATATATTTTGTAAATTTATAATATTCATTAATATATAATTGATAAATAATGTATCTTTATTAAATTTATAGAAACACTGAAATAATAAATATTCTGTTTCGTCTTATTAAATATCACATTTTTTAGGTGACAAAACTGTTTTCTCTTTATGTAGTGATATTGCTTGATATTGCCATGAAAGTAAAGCAATACTACCAAAGTCAATGTCAATATTTTAATGTTTAGTATTTTATCATAGTGAACTCACTTCAAATGACGATTTGATAAAAAACGAGCCAAAAAGTACTTTGTAAAATCAAAATTAGAAAATATGTTTGCTAATGAAAGTAATATATGACTTAGATCTCCGCCATTACAATGATTCAGTTCAACCTGATGTAGCAATCATATTTAGAACAGTTGATCATGAATTTTTAACAAGAATGAATTAATTTTTAAAAGTTTATGGTACTAGCTGACCCGTGCAACTTCGTCTGCACCAAATTGGTTATCACTGGTTTCCATTGTATTTTTAAACGCGAAAAAATTGAATAAAACTGATACCCGATTACAGCCACAACTACCGTTTCCAATTGTGAATCCAAACTATCCACGGATTCACTGAAACATATACCCAGATTACATGTAATTTTTTTTTAAATAAGCCTAGTACCCGTTCGTAGCACCATCAAACACTCCGTTTTTTGTAGTCCGGTGAAGCTGTTAAGACCTTGCTATGTCAATAGCGTAGTCATTTCGAAGAAAAAAAAAACATCTACCAGGATCAATTAAGATAAAAACTAATCTACACAAAATTAAATAAACATCTCTACCACTTACTTTATCATAACTATTCTCAACTTGTATTAAAACCTTTTTATACTCCATTGTATTAAAGAAAAATATATGAACACCGTATCGAAGCGTCAATCATCGCGCCGAAGCGTCGTCAACTGTCAATTGCTTGAAACTATTGTCTAAGAGTTATAAACTGTTTCGAAAACGTATTTTAAATATATTTCCAATTTATTTTTATAAATAATCTCGGTACCACTCACAACATAGTACCTATCACCTTTTGGTAAATTATCCATGTTCATATGTTTCTATTATAGATTATTCTAAATTGTTACACTAAATATTTGGCATTAAATTTATATCGTGTATTTGTCACATTTGATATTGGCGAAAATACCTACATAGGTAGAGACCATACCGGAAAGAATCAATTAAGCCAGTTTTATATATTATATTCATCCGAACAACGGGCTATCTGGCTGCCGGTAAGAGTTGCGTTTATTTGTGTATATCGTACCTTTACAGACAAAAATATTGATTTTTAAAATTTAGGATGTATTTTTCACTAACTTTGAAACGTTATTAAAATGGAATTATTATTGAAAGACATTTATGGTATTGACAATAATGTGCTTGATGCTATTTTTTTGGAAATAAAAATAAAAGTAATCTTA
>JACEII010000015.1:296732-342879 GCA_014332785.1 Antheraea mylitta
GTATATAAGTTATTGAAACATGCATGTGTACCGGGCATGTTTGCCTCAACAACTCCTGTATGTATATTGTATCGGAGAAAATTCTCTTAACTATATAAGATAGGATAGGATGGAGAAAAATAAGGGTAGAACTCTTTGTCGTCTATTTCTCTGAAAAAGAAAAACAGCGTGTAAGCGTGTAGGCGTGCACGTGTGTATAGGTGATGTGTGTGATGTTGTAGCATTGATGTAAAGTTTTGTGGCACTGTATCGCGTGAGCAGAGTACTCAAGGGCTCCCCGCCGAGGGAACGGACTTAGGTTTCAGCCGTTGCCGAGCGGGGCCTAATCTGGTGTGCGGGAGCGAAATTTATCCCCAGACCACGGCGGCGTGATCTGTGGTTATGCGGGCGTGGACGTGAACACGCTTTGTTTGAAGAGATAGGCTGGTACTGATCTTTCGCTGAAGTGATTGAATCAGGAGGGTCGGTAAAATGTGTCGCAGTCGTCTTCTATACTGCGCAGCGTTGGGTACGGGTTCATAGTTCGCGGCGGATACCACTAAAGGGCTGGGATGATTCGCGGCTTATTCGAAATAACGACGTGTGAGTGATTTTATATACGCCCAGATAGAAGGCATCTCCTGGTCCCCGTGGAGATCCTTATTCCGAACGTATCATGGGGCACCGGTGATTTTACGTAGGGCTCGGTTCTGGAGAACCTGCAACTTTTGAATACGACTTTGCGCATGTGCAAAGACCGAACAACTGTACGTCATAATCGGACGGATGCAAGTTTTATATAAAGTGAGTTTATGTCTGGGGGATATTTTACTCTTATGACAAAGCAAACGATAGAGACGACTCAAGACCATAACGGCTTTGTTTCGCACTCTATATGTGTATGAATCGAAATTTAAGTGTTTATCTAAAGTGACGCCGAGATATTTCACCTTGCCGGCCCAAGGTATTTCGGTTTCGTATAGCCTGATAATCGACACATATATTTAAGATGGCGTCAATCCCAAATCATACATTTACGTTTATTGTTGTTTCATTGTATATGGTGAAATCTTAATATCAATAATGTTTAATAAAATGAAATTTGTTCTTTGCTAAAAAAAATAATTGGTTTGAAATTTATCATTTTTATTTATTAAATATATCAGCGGGTATATATATGATTGTTTATAGAAAAATATGTCTGACTGTGATAAATTCATGCTTTTAATTGTGTTTAAAAGTTACTGAAAAAAATGTTCCTAAACCCATTCATAAATCAAAATTAATTAAATCAAAATGCGCATTAAAAATACAACGTTAACCGGCTACCAAGTGTCCTTTCGGGCTAATACTAACCTCACAGAAAACCGACGTGAAATAACAGTGCTTGCATCGTAGTGTTTCGTTTGGTCAGTAAGAGCGCCGGAAGCTCACCTCTCTTCTCCTTTTCTCCTTAGCCTTCCTCTACCCTCCTCCAATATACAGGTTGGCAACGCATTTACGACACCCCGGTGTTGCTAGTGTCTATAAAGGGTGGTGGTCACTTAACATCACGTGACCCATCTGTTCGTTTGCCTCCTATAATACAAAAAATATATATTGATATATTAAAGAACCAGGTATTCTAAAATTCTTGTTCTTTCAACGTTGCCGGCTCTTGTACTAAGGTGTCGCAAAAAAGTCTAGTTACGTTAATTACAAATTTTTGTTTTTCGTTATCCTGGAGAACCCCTTGCGTTTTATGGGACAAAAAGTATCCTGGATGTAGCCTTGTAATATCAGTTATCACTGTGTTAAATTTCGTTAAAAATGGCTTAGTACTTTCAGAGTCACACGGGCTTAGATTCTAGACTTTAATCCTAAATCCTGGAGAACTCTTTGCGTTTTATGGGATAAAAAGTACATTTGATGTAATCTCGTTATATTAGGTATCACTATGTCAAGTTTCTTCAAAATTGGTTCTGATTAACATTTTCAAAAAATATTTAATGTACAGATTTCGACTTGTTACAGTTTTAGTATAGTATAGAAGATTAAAAATATCTTTGTTTTGGATTAATCATATGATTCTATTGTGTATCCATTACTTTTCCAAATGATGATACTGGGTATATCACTATCCCTCACAATGTACAGACTACATATAATTAAATATTACTCAGAAAGACTCATGGTGTTGTGTAAAATTAACTGAAAATTGTGTCATGAGTTACGATATATTTCTTTATTTTCGTGTAGTTATGTTTACTTCGAATTTGAGAGCCTTACCACCTTACATGATCGCCTGTTTTTTTGTTTCAAATTTAAAATTAGTTTCAATTGTTATTTAGAAATAGTTTTTTTTTGTTCATATAATTTAAAAAAAAATGGTAAACAACTGAGTAGCCATGATGAAAACCTTTGATTATAGAAGTATACCCTTTGACAAAAGAACCCTAATAAAGCTCAGACTGTAAGAGATAAATGAACTATGGTCGAATGTCGACCACTGGGCGCCCACTAGTTCTTATTATATATACATATATTATTAGTTATATGCACGTAGATTTCGTGTTTAATTTATTCCCCTATATATTTGTTTATTTCTCATTAAATGAAAACTAGTAAGCCAATAATTACAGGTATTCATACTAACTTTGACGCTTTGATGCTAACTTTGACAGTGGAACTAAGAAAATGTTTCAATATATTTTCGTGAGCATCAATGATGTTTTGTCATTGTGTACTTTTATTTTATTTTTATTTATAAGAAACTTTATAAACAAAATACGACCAAAAAGTAAGGTGATTGAGAGGTCTTAATGTTACAAATAAACATTACATTTTGTAATTAAAAAAAACACAATTAAATTCTACACCTGTGATGCCCATTACATTGATTTTAGGAACATTTTAGGAACTAATTTCTATGTCACATTTACTAACTTTGTCTGTAGTTGCAGTGGGTACGTCACGATAATTTAACAAAGCTACAATCGAAACGTAAAATCTTTAAATTCGAGAGTAATAACGTTTTCTCATGACAGTGTTGTCGAGGTAAGCTGGTTTCGCACGTGGTTGCTGCTGCAGAGTACGGGTTGTCGACCTGCGGCCTTGGGACGCAGCCCCTCGCCAACCTCTGTCGAATTCAGATTCGTACCGAACTGTATCCTAACTTTATAAATTAAAGTATACGTTTACGTGACTAAACCTTCTAAATTGATCAAAAACTGTTTTGATATACACCAGAGAGATACACAATCTAAACGTCATAAATTAGTGTTAAATTTCGTATTGAAGTTATCTGCGGTTGTACGACGTCCGACGTTAGGATCGTTTGTGGTTTATTCATTTGTTAAGACCAATTACGAAATGGGCTATACAATATGCGAGTATAATATCAAAATGGAAGGTATGTTTTAGCTTAGTTCCTTTATGTTTTTAAATAAAGGTTCGTTTATGTTTTTGCGACTCGGAGTGGAGGATAAGCGTTCGGAGTCAAGGAAGGTCACGTTCGAATAATAAATCAGTGAGTGACGGGGAGCGAGTTGCGATGTCGATTGTGATGATTTCTATTTGCTGCCCAAGTCTATTCAATTCACGCGCAGTTTAATAACATGTTGTTGTCACGTGATTGAAATCTGGTATTGACAGTGCATCCCCATCCTATAAGGGTTGTTTTTAAAAGCATATTTTTTCCAACTCCGTTACAATGGTGCCTAGAAAATAGTAGGTAAGTGAGGAAGATTACCTAATATTTATTTATATGAAAACAGACTCACCTGGTGAATGTCATATTTATTTTATGTTCCGTAACAAGTTATTGGTGCAATTTAATTGTTACTATACAGGTTTATTTTAAACAAGTTAATAATGTAGCTGATCAAATTGTGTGCACCGTTATCGTTGTAGGTGGATTTTATATATTAATATAAATAAACACTAGTTAGTATACATACATGTGTTCTCAAATATCACTCATGGTTTTTATGGTGTAAAATATATTAACTTGATATATTCATTCCTAAAAAGTAGTCATAAAATTTAGTATTTCGAGTGCGTCCTACAAAATTCATTATAATACGTAGGTGCGTTCAAACATAATAATAGTGACAACGGCTCACTTCCCGAATAACCGTTATGGGGAAGTAAACATGCTATAATTAATGCAGTCTGTTTGTTTGTAGTTGTAAACAATATTGTTAATGTATACTTAACTCATTACAAGGGTTTATTATCTGGAATTCTTATGACGACAAATGATATGTTTTAAGTTGAATGCGTATTATGAGAAGTCTATCGATGTTCGACAGTTGAACAAATTGGATACCTATACATGAGTTCCTCCTTTTTTATCATCGTATAAAACTAACGCACTTATGTATTAACACGTATCCGTTATTGATCGTACAGTTTTCTATTAATATTATTTATTATAGTGAAAGTAATATTGCCTCCCTGAAGTAAACCAGTTTTTGAAACGTATTACTAGTGCTATATTTGTATTATTCTTGTCGTACAAGGACGATATTGGCTTAAAATTATCGTTTGAAAAAAATGACCTATACAAAGCATTATATGATTGCATTTTATATTATTACATGCCTACACAAGTCGTGGGTAATTAATTCAACATGTAAAATTATATAAATATATAATACATAATACATGTATAATACATACATATATAATACATGTATGTATTTATAAATTTAACTTTAATTTGATTATCAATATATGTTTAAATGTCAACGTATATGCTATATAATAATATTACCTATATAAAAGACTTAAAGACCTTGTTGAAAACTCAAAAGTCATTGTTTTCAGGAAATATATTGAGAGTAATAACGAAAAAAAAGGGGTTCTATACTTTCTAACTTAAAGCGCCTTCTTTTGGAGATTAATGAAACTTACAATTACTAGCAATAATCAACATTGACAATAATTTAATTCGTAATTAAAGAATAATGTACGCACTAATCGAAATACAAATAATGTTATCCCTCACGTTGGACCAAATCATTCATAAATGCCAATTTTCGGGAAATCGGTTGAGTACTTCGAAGTTCATCGTGGACAAACATCATGACATTGCATTTTTATGTATTTAGCTTGCATATATATTTTCTTAATCGTTAGTGAACGTTATAATATGAGTAATCCGGTAAATCTGTAAAAGCCTTGCAAGACCAATAGCTTAGTCAGTTGGAAAAAAAATTATAATATGAAGAGATATGTTGTGTTCGCCTAACTGTATATGCGGGTACGTGTGTTATACATGGGAGAGTACAATACTACAAGTTTCAATGTATTGTATTTATTCTGTGTCACTGTACATTCTTTATTCTATAATTGTTTATGTTTTTAATATGCCATGCAATGTAGTTATAGTGGTTATGGAAGTGGTATTTATGGTTGGAATGTGACATGAATTAGAACAATGTATCTGTAATATATGAAATCTTTTAAGAGTATTTCCTTAATATTATTACATTTCTAACTTTTTGTAAAGTATTCAAACTATAAAACTGGTTAATATTCTGTTGACTGTTTAAAGTTTTAGGATAATCGACAGTTTTACGATTGTGACAGTCTTTCTACTACGGATGAGTAAACAGACATAGAGACAATATTTGAGACCAAGTATTTTTCCCGAGAACCGAAACATCTCGTTATTAGGTTCTTAAAGATTTAAACAAGAACATCGAAGGTGTGTGACCCTCTCGGCTTGGGACTCAAGCCTAGGCTAGATCTCCCACAGTGGAGCCATCGAGTACACTGCTACCGCCATATCATATCATATCTCCCGGCCAGTGTGTTCCCTCCTACCTATGATATGGGGTCCTTCAAGCGTAACGTGAAGAAACACTTACACAGGCCGGCATGACAGCGGCGACCGGCAATAGATAATCTGTCTCTCGGTGGTTGCCGATGTTTTTGGATTGTACTATGCTTACCATCAGGCATAGTGCAGTCACTTTGTCGTGATACAATAAAAAAAAATACAGTGACAGTGAAAATATTCATTCACTAGTTGAACAACACAACACAGATCACCCACACACATGTGCACTTATATATACACATAGGTACACCTACATACATATATCATGGAAGAGGATATAAATTTTCTGTCCGTGTGTATTAGACCGAACTTCCCTTAAACGGCTGGACAGATTTTAATGACATTTTTGGTGAGTTTTCGGGTGGATTCAAGAATGGTTTAGATTCACAGTGGGATCAAATAGACGGCTCTGCGGTTGAATTTTAGGATATTTTTTATTTTCAAGGACAACGCCAGTCGGGTATTCTAGTATAATATAAAGCTGTCTTTAAGAATTTAGAAATAACAAGCCTCGTTAATTTTAATATTTCTGCTAATACTTCTTTCACAGTGTAAATGTAATCTTTTCTAATATTTAAAACGAAATTTTGATGTTTTGGTTTGGACACTGGTTGAATCTTGTTAAGCATTGCCCCAAAAGTCAGTAATTTTTCGTCTTATACATAAAATACTTTATTCAGATTCCCGTTTCTTCAAGAGTTAGGCTTCTTTTTTAATTATAAGTGATAATGTACTTTCGTGTATTTCAAACAACAGCATTTTTCCTTTTTTAACCCCCTTTTATCATTTTTTAATTTATAGCATATGTTAACATTGTTAATTTTCGTTTTGAATTCATTCTACTTAGGTAACTGTTATCACACAGCACATTTTCTTGGGCAACTAATGAGCCAAATAAATCGCTATTCTAACCATCGCAAATACATTATACAGCTTTCAAGGATTTCAAAGAAACAATAGGTAATATAATTATTCTTTGTGTTAACAATTTAACCAATTTAACTTATAAACACATGCAACCATTAAATTTACAATAAACTTTTTGTTTTGTACATTCATTCAAAATAATTCATCGGCAGACAGTTTATAGTACAGAGCTCATCGAAAGATTTTTTTAAGTGACTTTTAGGGCTAATACTGAAACTAATACTTTAATTGATAGAGGTTGCGTGTTTGAAGTAATAGAGGTTTTAAGCTCTGAGGGGAACGGGAACAGATTATTTTTGAAGTTACAGAGGTTTTTACCTTATCTAGGTTTCACTTATCGAGGTTCTACTGTATATCTAAAAATTAAAAAAATACACATACTCATTTATTAGTGCATATATTTATCAGAATTACAGAACATTTGTAATATTTATAAAGTCCAATAGGAATAACATTATGAGAACTAGTGACATAAAAATTAACATTGTTTACATAAGTTGTTACATTGTTAAGTCATTAATTCATCGAATTCTAAAAAACTGCTAACTCTGAGCATGTATGAAGTATACATTATTAAACATTGGGTATCATTCTCAGAACGAAGCAATGTGAAACCTATTGGTAACCGAGATCTAGTCGTCAAGTTTTATTTATAAGAACGCGATATCATCAAATTTTTAAACACACATCTATTCTACATACACTATACTATATATAGTACTGTATATTTGACTATATTGACGCCTTATGTTAATTCAAAGTCAATTATGTCAGTGAGTTCATAAAAAAAAACAAATCTATTAAAAAAAAAATGATATCGGAGGCAAACGAACAGGTGGGCCACCTGATGTTAAGTAATCACCACCGTCCATAAACACCAGCAACACCAGAGGAGTCTCAAGTGCGTTGCCACCCTGTTATGGTGGGGTTGGAGGCGGGGGAAGGGGTAGGGATGAAAAGTTGATGGGGTTGGAGGTGGTCCTCCGGCGCTCTCACTGACCGAAAGAAAAACAACATTGCAAGCATTGTTACTTCACGTCGATTTTCTGTGGCTCGGGTGTACTACCCCCGGAAAGCCGACTCTTTAATGCTGAAACCAGTTATAATAGCTTCAGCGTGACTACCAAATACCAGAAATATGTAATATAATATTTCAAACGAATTACTTTGACTATAATATAATGTATATAATACTCACAGAAAGCATTAAAAAGTATGTTCTAATATGTACTTTCTTTCTTTCTGCTGTTTTTCAGTTATGATTTAATAAAAGTTCTAGCATACAGATGGAGATTTATATATTTCAATTGTGCCTTAAACCCAGAAACGAATAATAACAAGGAAATAACAGGGCATATCTGGTTACGCCCTAAATGGCTTTCAAACCTGTATTCAGTTACTTTAACAAAGAAAAATGTAAACCGTTTGTTCAAGTGTTGTGCATATATGCTTTTTGATAAAAATATGCAACAATAATGTGAAAAGATCTATTTACATTTGTATTTTATATAACCAACGTGAACTACATAAGAGTTATTAGTGAAATGTGATTTCTATATATTTTTATTCATTTATATTATCTTCGATAGTATTTCAATTATAAAAAAAAATGAACTTGCCCCGTAGCGACATTAATAAATCAAAATTATTATACCATAGTATTCAACCCCGCATCGTTTGTAGGGGTTTGTGTGAGTTCCGATCGGACGCTCAACGTGAGCGGTTGTCCCTTTTGCTGCGCGTTTCGATTTCGATACTCGTGATTTAGTGACGTCTGTTATTACTTCCGGAGTGTTCGTCATTGTTCCGATCGGGCACACGTGCACGCACACCTGCATTCTTTTTCCACAAATTGAGTGAGACCTTTCCATTGTATTTATTTATTGCTTTATTTAATTCTTAGTATAATTATTTGTTTACTCAGTTGTTTATCTATTTATTTACGTAGCTCTTTAGTAATTTCTTTATACATTTATTTACTATTAAATTATTTATTTAATTATTTATCTATTTACTTATTTGTTTTCTATTTACACATTTTATTTACTTGTATATATATTACATAAGTGGATAGTCCCGTAGCTTACCGTTTGGCATGCCCCCCTGCCCTTCAGGCAGGGAGGTTGGTTCGTGGCGCCCACTCCTCCCTTAGGTCATCAACATGGAACAGGCAGCTCATTTTAGAGATTTTCTCCTACTACAGGGCCCAAACGCGGATATCGTTGCTAGTTTCGATAACTATGTAGCGTTATTCGGTGAAACTACGCAGTACGTGCCCCGTGTGGCAACTGCGAATTCTTACGCGACTCTCTTGTCGCAATCGCCATCTGACGTCCGAGATAGGGGCCTTATAGAGGCCCCAATACCGAACTCCAGCTCGGAGGCCGGCTCCGAGATGGAGCTCGAAGTAGCGGCGTCCGCCGAGCCGCCTGCGACCGATAACGCGCCCGCGATTCCCGCGCCTTCAGCGCAAAACATAGATAATTACGGTTATAAAACCGTCGGCTCCCTACCGAGGGATCGAACCTAGGCTTGAGCCGCTGCCGTGGGAGGCCTAATCGGGTGTGCGGGAGCGAAATTAACCCCCAGACCACGGCGGCGTGATCTGTGGTTACGCGGGCGTGGGCGTGAGCACGCTCTGTTTTGAGGGACAGGCTGGTACTGATCGTTCGCTGACGTGATTAAATCAGGAGGATCGGTAAACTGAGAAACAAAAAAGGTAGTCCTTAAATAGTTAACAGACTAAACAGACGGGTATCTACGTAATATTGAGGTTAATAAAAAGGTTTTCTTGTCTTGTTAAAACGAATCGTAATCTAAACTAATCTCTGTATAATAAAAAAATATTGTAACGAATTTCTCGGTAAACGAATACTTCCTATAACCCTTTAGTTTTTTTTTATCAAAGCACGACATGGTGACTGCACTATGCCTGATGTTAAGCATAGTATAATCCAAAAACATCGGCAACCACCGTTATCCATCGCCGGTCGCCGCTGTCATACCGGCCATAATGAAGAAAGTCACCCAGTACTGGATATGCACAGACTGTTCCCGAAATGCGACGCGCAGAAGCGAGCCACTATGACGGGCATTTTCGCCATATGCATGGTGGTTGCGACCCAGTCTGGCTGTAAAACCCTACCACCCCGCAAGTTCGTTATATCGAGGTTACATTGTTTTATTATAGTAAACTATCTAACCAGAACATATCAGATACCACACTAATAATTAATATTACTTAATTATTATATTACTCAACACCTTAGTCATAATTATATCTAAGAATGCACTGATTTCAATATACAAATACATAGAAATATATACACATACAATATAATATGTAATTATTACTTTGTAATTGGCACAACATGTATAGTACGTTAATAATTTTTTTTGTGTGTTAAATTTGCTGTAATGTGATATATGAATGAATGAAATGAATATTTAAATAAGAAATTGATCAAATTCCGAAAAAAATTTTAATATATTGGAACAAGATAATCGTCCGCCCAAATCTTAGAAAACTGTAGGTTATGACGCTGGTCCACCATATATTCCCCAATACCTTTTTCTGACTCAACTTTGGCTTTAGAAAGTATTTGACCGGTTCTTTTGGGTCCACGCACAGGATGAGCGTGCCTATTAGTGCAAAGTTCATTTTTTGTCACAGTTAACGATACGTTACATCAGGTGTTTCCCAAACTTTTTAGACCATGACATTTCTAAAATTTTTTTGGCCCTTCCCATACATAATTTTTAACCTTTACAAATTGTTTTGTTCCCTTAAGACATATAGATGATAAGTTTTAGGAAGAGATCACAATGAAATTGTTATCAAAACATCTTAAGTAAAATATCAAAACATGTAATGAGAAACGTACTTGACTTGACGACTCTAATTACTCAGTTGATATTTTTGTAACGTCAAACGAAATTATAGCTAATAATTATTTACAGATTTTTTTAAGAATCTGCCTTTTTTGTTAAATTTGTCACCGATATCGAGCATGGCATTTAAATAACCCAAAGGCGAAAGGGTTAAAGTCGTGTCGAGTCCATTTTTAAATTGCCCTTCTTAACTATCAAATTGCATAGGCATGGGCCCGACGTTGGGCAACACTGTGTTACATACAATTCAATTAATATTGGTTGGTGTGTTTCAGTCAATTTAAGCGATACCCATTTCTCGAGTGTTTTCATTTTTCCAATTTGTTACAAGTGAATTAAAATCATTTTATCACTCTCACCGAAGCTGCCGCTACCTTTCACGTGACCACCTTTAATCCTTCACTGCTAACTAGGGTCTCCGGCCGTCCACGGGGCTTTTATAGGTTCCATAGGTTGTTGTTCCATAAGTCAACATTTCCACAACGAAAAAATTGGAACCCAAAACGTACCTCGCTTTTTAATACATCAGCTTCTCCGTATACATCATTAATCTCTCGAGATGTTTCTGCTGCGCTGATGCCACGGTGAAAGTCATATTCGTAAATAAAGCGAAATTTAAAGTTTTTGATTTTTTAATAAGAATGATGTCCAAGAAAAGTTAAAGGCTACGAAAATAACTGAATCACTAAATTCAAAACATAAACAAGTACACAAGATATATATAAATAAAGATAAATAGTATAAAACAAAGTCCCCTACCGCGTCTGTTTATACGTTCGCGATAAACTCAAAAACTACTGAACGGATTTTCATCCTGGTTTCACCGGTAGATAAAGTGATTCATGAAGAAAGTTTTGGTATTTAATTAGTCAAAGTTTCTTTTGTTGTCAGTGCAGGACAATGTCCGCTGGGCTCGTTAGTTTAGAATAAATTGGAATTTAGAATTCCGAATCAAACGCCAGATATTTAAAGTCATAGTGGTGTCAGTTCGACAAAACTGCAATTAGTTATGTAAGGACATAATATATATTGAGATACAAGTAAACGGAAACGTCATTAACCGTTTGCACCTGTGTTTGTTGCGATCTAGTCTGGTGGAAGTCCTATGTTTCTATTTTCACTATTATCTTGTTTTTTTATTCAACGGAATGCTGCACTATATTCATTCCCATCGGCGTTGATGTTTCGAAATATTCTTCAATATACCTTACATTTAGTAGAAAAATTACTTTTTATAAATAATCCCACAGCTATTTTTTAATATAAACTTGTAACGGTTATAAGTGTGTAAGTAATAAATCATTCGTAAACATATAAAACTTATTTCTACTTTTTAAAAATGTATTTACGGTCAACGTATTGTTTTTATTGTAAAACTTGTCATACCGGTACATATTTTTTCATAATTTTAAACGTAATCTATCTCTCTACCAGAACTCGTGTCGCTAGTTAACACAATCGATATATACGGACTTTTGGTAGGGTTTGTATTATTTTCATGGCAACATTATTCAGTGACAGCCAACCAGCTGTGTGGATTGGATTGAAAAATAACTCGGCAAGCGTAGTTGTCCTTGATGTGTCATCCATTACATTATTTTTTACAAAACGTGGTATTTGCATGATTTTGGAAGTCATATTACACGAAAGCATATAATTTCCTACGCGGTTGATCCATTATTTATTTATATCTATGGTTCGTACCACAAAATGTACGAATGTTTATGTAACGCAGCATTGTTCAAACGCTGACTATATATTTCATCTTTTGTTCCAGATAACTTTGCAGTGTGTCATTTTAGTGCGTACTTTGCAAGTGTAGTGATTGTGGCTGTGTCAGTGTGAAACGTTAAGTTTGGATTCGGGTGGTGATGTTGTGAGACCGTGAGGTTCAGTGCATTGGATGCGGAGGCTGTGTCGTAGCGCTCGCCCTGGCATGGTGCCGGGCAGGTAGCGCGCGCGGGTGGCCTGCGCAGGCCTCACACAAGCAGCCGCGTGTGTCCCCCAGCGTCGTCTATGGCCGAGCAACACATTACACCGTCGTCACACTCTGCACTCACGAGAGAGTCCAGCGGGTAAGGATTCATTGTTCTTTCTACAACTAAATATACTATGAATAAAGGAGATATTTTTTTGACCTTATAAACTTCTTAGACACCATTAAGATTCATTCAATTTGTCATGGGTCAGCATTTATCCGTAGTCTTTATTTTATCTATGCTCTGTACTTTTTAATACAAGTATGTAAATCATAGTTTCCTCACGATTCTACTTGCATAGACATCCTCATCCTATTATTTTTGTCATTCTTAATTATGTTCCTTTCTAAGTTAATAAAATGAAGCATCAATTCAGCTTCACTTAATGATTATAGGCTCAAATCCTTGCAAATGAAGCAGTGCTTTTGGTTAATGAAAATAGTGATACAACCGACCATACTCTAGTGATAGAACATATAAGTGTGTTCTGGGAGTGACAATCGAGATACAGTCCTCTTTGAGATCCGTGTGCTTATCATCATATACCATAACATCATTTAACCTTACTCTTAAGGTGTGAAAGCTTAGCCAATAAACATAGAAACAAATCCACATAGACATTTATAATATTAAAATTAGAATACAATGGATTTCATTAATAACGACCTCGGTTGTAACAACTTTTTGGTTATAGCAACATTGTCAGACTTACGTCCCTTGAATTTAAAGCAAACGGTAATAGAGACTTTGGATTTATGAACCAATTATGACAGATTCCCAGAAATCCCTTACAGATATTGCTATTGAGTCAGCAAAGATTCATAGATGGTCAAGCAAATGCTTTGTTTGTATGTTCCTAAATACAAACAAACAAAAAATCATTATGTGCTATAGCAACGGTAAAAAAGTAGGTTTATTTGATGAAGGTTAAAATAATTTAGATGTAGAAGGAATTATGAAAATGGAATACACCTTACAAGGTGTAGAAAAAACTGAACTTAAACAGTGCACTATAACATGTTTTTTCAATAACACCCGTGTATACCATAATTAATTAAATGATAAGTAAATACATATGTACATGACTTTTTATTATTTCGGACATAGGGACCTCCAGATATAGCGATGAAATTAGAGTGGAAATTAAAGTGCCCCCTCCATGTCCTTATAACCAAAATTCACTGTATAAAAAAACAAAGGACCAACCTTCTCTACCAGACCAACTATTTTGTTTATTGAGGTGATAATGTCTATAAATCAATGAACGCCCTCTGTGTTTACCTAAAAGCATGACTCATTGTTACTTTTTGCTTGAGCTGAGCATGCAAGCAAGAGCGCTGAACAAGGGTTAGAGAGGTGCAATCATCCTAAGTATTTGGCTTGTGACCCATGTAATGAAACTGTATAATTTAACTAAACAATTATTTGAATTAAGAAGTGCAAATAAATGTTAATTTATAGAAAATTTTATGATTTTCAATTAACTGCCTCTTGTATAATAATAATTCAGTCATAATAATTCAATGAAATTTCAAAATCATGTGACTTTTCATCAATGTTTTCTTATAATGTTATCAAGTATAATTTTCATTCATAAAGACTTTACACTCAACCATTTTTTTTTTAATTTGTAATTTAATCAGTTAAAACCTCTTGTCAAAATGCATATTTGTGTGTCATCTTAGAGTGATTGTAGGTAGTTTTCGTACTATCTCTCATATTTATACTATGCCAGTGGCTTCATTTACCATCAGGATGAGAATATTATACCTATTAGTGAAACATTTTCAGAATCAAGTCAATAGTTCCGGAAATAAACTTGTACAAAAAAATTATTCATCTTTATATGTACTAATTTAAATGCTTGGCAATCTATTAATTATTAAATAAAACATTTCATATAAGGGTCTAAACAATTTTCATCTATAAATGTAATAAGAATGTAAATGTAATCTGTCTGTACTTTTTCGATTTTCGTGAGAAAAATTGTTGGAGGTGTCTAGAACTAAAACTAATAACTAAAAAAGCTAAAACTAATAAAATATGTTTCAACCATTTTTAGAAATGTCTTTCTGTCTGTATGTATCACCAGGGATTACTGCTAAAGTATTGAGTTCACAATAAAATGAGGTTTTATAGAAAAGCATAAAGCATATCCTCAGGAGTAACAAATTTTTTGTTTCATTAAAATCGTTCCACTCTGTTAAAAGTTAATGTAATTTTAATGAGGATGTGGCGTAAGTATGAGAGAAAAATAGATAAATATATGGACTTCATACATTCACATACTTTATTAATCACTGTTTTTTAAAGAAGATTCCACTAGTAATTAATAAAACACAATGATAGAGTATCATCATGTTTTCCACTTTGTTGAACCACTTTATAGAATGGTATTGGTGGAATGACATAAGTATTAAAAGTGGCAATATTTTGAAATGACAAGCAGTATATTGGTCTTGGTAATTATTTGTAATGTCATTGTAATTTGTTTGTTTTTGATATATTATTACTTGTTAGACTTAATGTAATAGATGCATCTTGTATGAAATATTTTTATATTATATATATATATACATACTACATTAATCTAAAATAATTTTCCATTTGATATCTGAGCTCAAAGATTATTCATGTATTTACTGTAGTACTTATAACAATATATATATATATTTTTCTCGAAATGACTATGCTTTTGACCTACCAAGGTCTTAACAACTTCACAGAACTACAGTAACAATATAAAAGAACTGTAAGTATGTTGGTAAGTAATGTCTAATGCAAAAACAAAAGCAAACCAGATATAAGTGGATATACGCATACTATTACTGGAATGTAATATTATTATGTCTGCCACCGTGTTGGGTGTTATATCACTTGATATATGCCCTAATCCAGCCCTACAGAATTGCTATATCCTAACACCTAGCAAATTATCACTCAATGAAAATATCATTATTATTATTGTAGATGTTGGTATTCTGTTGTATTAAAATCTCATTTTGTTTGTATTTCTATGATATTTGTGGACTCAAACCAAAATCTACTTGTCAACCTTTAATATTTATCTAATAATCTTTAGTTTAATATGTACATATTTATACAAAACTGTTTCTTTTTAAAAGAGTAAATACCAAATCTTGGATATATTTTTGTTTTTATTAACAGTGTAGTTATTGATATCAGTTACTGTAATGTTTACTGAAAATTGTCAGGTACTACATGTGCTCGCGACTTCCTCCCTATGAAACCCTGTGTAAAAAACAGCTATCAATACAGTATCTGAATGTGTTAAGTCCATTTACGTATTAACTTTCTTCTTATAATTAAGTATGACGCATACTTACGCGTCGTCATTAAAAATACAATAATCTTTGATAGTCCAAACCAATTGTTAAGAAACAAACACTAGATAGAGTATAGTGATACTAGATAGATATAATACTCAAAGATATGTAGGTGGTAGAGCCATGCTGAAGCTATTACTGGCTTCAGCAGGAGTGGGTCGGCTCGCCTGGGTTAGTACCACCCGACCCATAGAAAACCGACGTGAAGTAACAGTGGTTGCATTGTTGCGTTTCGTTCGGTCAGTGGGAGCGCCAGAGGCCCACCTTTCCCCATCTCCTCTTACATCCCCTCTCCCCCAACACAGGCTGGTAACGCACCTGTGACTCCCCTGGTGTTACAGGTGTCTATGGCTGGTGATGACCACCTATTCTTTTGCCTCCTATGATATAAAAAAATAATAAAAAAAGATATGCTTTATGATTTTCTTGAAGAAGTTTTATCATGTATGCATTATTTAAACAGTAGGCAGGCAGACATTTTTAAAATTGATTGCAATGGATATTATTACTTATAGACCACCTGCAACTTTTTGTTTTGCATAAATCTAAAAAGTATAGACACATTACATTTACATTCCTATTCTATGTATAGATCTGTTTGAGCAGGCAAAGTCTGCTTGCTTGTAGTAAAATATGTTCATTTATTATATAATTGTCATTACAAATAAATATATGTAAAGTCCTCATTAATTGTTTTGGTTGCTCTGTATATAGCCATAAGTTTGATCGTACTCTTAATATATTGAAGAGTTTAGTACAGAACAATGCTAAAATATTGTTATAGGAATCCAAAAATGGCATTTATTTATCCTTAAATTGTCTCCCACGTAATGTACATAAGTAGTTTTATATATTCAAACAGGAATACTTTATTATTTATCTCTACAATTTTTACATATTTATGGACATAATAATTATATAAAATACATTAAAAATAATAATAAAACATTAAAAATACATATAATTTTATTTTATTTCAATGAATGATTTTGATTTACTCAAGTTGCCTGTATTAAACACTTCTTTTTTTTTTTGAAGAATCGTGTACTTACTGTGTGAAAACAAAATCCCACTGGTCTGAAACAGTAGATTGATATAAATGTTATGGAAAATTGAATGTTCCCATACAGAATTTGTGTGAAAGGTTGAGATCTCTTGGAGCTGCTTAGTGACTCTTACCGTGAAGGCTTTTCTACTGTTACTGTTATTACAAGTTATATTAGATTTTTAGTAGTGGGTTTTTTATTTTTGGTTATCCTTCTAGTTTACATTTCAAGCTATATACAGTAAACACATTCTGATCATAGATGCAAATTATTTCTATGTCTAGATTTTAGTAGCTTTTTTACATATGAACGCAATATGAATGCAATACATATATGTAATGTACACAAATATGGTATTTTATGTTTATTTATTTCTCTAATAGGTTTACAATCAGTCTTACATCAGCTAAAAAATATATCTTTCTCTTGAACTGACTTCGCTATTGACCTAGCAAAGTCTTAACAGCTTCACCGGACTACTAAAGCAATCGCTTAAGGCACTCAGTCGATTTTATTTTTGGCAATTAGCTCAAGGGTGCACGGCACATCTTGTTTTGGCTGTTGTCTGTTACATGCAATTTCGGACCTATCTTAGTTAACCTAGCTAACTAACTATTCATATATGTATGAGTTGCTGAAAATATGTGTACCAAGCATACATATCTCAACAACTCTTACATATATTTCTTATCGGAAAATGCCAATATATATATACTTTAATCATTGATATTATAATATATACTTTAATCATTGACTAAGATGTAAAATTCTTAAGTAAACACCACTTGCTTAGCACCTATTAATTAAAAGTCATAAAGATATGTTTATGCTAGAACATAAACTAAAGTAAATAAAATAACGATAACGTTACGCCAAATATATCTAAGTTCTCGTATTTATTATACAAGTTACTTTTTCTGGAGATTGAAGAATTTTTACCTAATACAGTTTTTTTAAAAGAGAATTGAAAAAATAACAGAATAATAATAGAAGCACCAAGATATATGTAGAAGAAATCCAGAATCCAAACATGCTCAGTAATTTAGGGCTATCTATATAGTTATTGAAGAGTTTAAACAAAAAAACTATTTTTTTTTTTATTGTAGCACGGCAAAGTGACTGCACTATGCCTGATGGTAAGCACAGTACAATCCAAAAATAATAGCGACCACCGATTGACATCATCATCATCCATCGCCGGTCGCCACTATCATGCCGGCCTGTAATAAGCTGGATATGCACAGGCTGATCCCGAAACGGGACCCGTAGAAGCGAATCACTATTACGGGCTTTTTCGCCATAGACATGGTGGTTGCGACCCAGTCGGACTGTAAAACCCTACCACCCCGCTTGCGCCATTGCCTCGTTCGTTATTCAGCAGGGTGCACCACGTGCAGGTGAGGTTGGCTTGGGTGTCTCAAGTCTTATGATGTTATTCGACACCCCTTACACCCCGAATAATTCTGTTCTTTAAAGGTTTCAATCTTGAATTGCTCTAATTGTAATAATGTTGAGATTATAATTAATATCTGTATGACATTGTAATGATCCCCAATTGTTTTACTTTGTTTCCTGTGTTGTTATAAATATTAACCAGTTTACTCCTAAGTTTAAGAGTATTATTGGGTGGATCAAAAGTAAATGATAGTGATGTCTGGAAATGACGCCCTTTTCTGTGCATCCACCAAAAACGAATGTAACTATTAATGTTTATAAAAATATGTATCACGAGAATATAAACCAGATTGAGTTTTTTGTCAGCTCAGAATTATCCCATATTTTTCTAAACTGGTGATAGTTATGACACGTATAAAATATTTTTGATTTTGAATGAGCAAAAGAATTTTGAAATTTTATTTTGAAATTTTCATTTATCCTTTTTTTCACTTCTGGTTATACCACCTTATAACTTTTTACATTGTATTCATTATTTGGCATCAGCATTCATGGTTTTAATAATAAAAAAAGATTAAAGTGCGAAATTCTGTTTAAGCTAAATAAACTCTAGTTAGTTTGCTGCGATTAGGATGTGACAAAATATTTTTCTGTGCTATTAAGAAATAGATTCTCCGTCAATGATGAAACAGCAGTTATTGTTGATCTTACTTTTAGACATAGTTTAATTATACAAATAACAAAAAAAACTTATTGTATCACTCAATCATTCTTTGATCTACATATTGTTGTTACTGATACTTTATTAAACAGTTATATTCTTTAAATTCATTTCTAGATGAAGTTTTTGTGTGAACAGGTCTTCTCCTAGCAGGGTGGTGGGCGGTCGGTTCTTGCGTCAAGTACGTCGAGCGAGCCATAGCCGTCGAAGCAGACGCAACGCGACATCGCCCCTGCCTCGCTCCACAAGCAGGCACTCGTCAACTCGAGTTTCAGATACTGAGCCAACCCATATCGAATTGCGTAGAAGTTCACGTTTAATCAGCTCTTTTCCTAGATCCGACTATTCTATCACTGAGCGTTGGTCATACGGAACGGACGTATACGAAACTCGTTGTGATACAACAAGTTTCAAGAGTGGAGATACTGATAAGTCACCATCAGTGTGCACATACGCGTCAGCATATAGTAAACGCGGACGTACATCCTCGCATGATCGTAAAAAACGCAAAGTTACATCGCATAGTAGTACAGAAGAGTGCGTTGCTTATTGCACACGTTCACGGACTGCTCTTAAATCCAGTGAGAGTGCCTGTGAGCAAATTTCGAATATTTTGGTAACCCAAAATTTACCACAGTTTCCTTCGAGTCAAAGCGCCACAGCGACTTCGACACACACAAATCAGTCTGAAGGCGGCTTATTGCCATTAGACGAAAGAGATTTTGCATATTCTCCATTCAGTTCTTCAACTGTCACAGAGTTACTTGATTCCGACTACTCTGTGTACAGTCCAACAGCTAGCCGTAGAAAAGGCAAAAAGCGAAAGCGATCGTCGTATCGGTCATTATCAAGCAGAAAGAATAGTTGTCTGTTAAATTTAGAAGATTGTAAGAAGAAGTTTAAGACAGACCAACACAATAAAGACATAGAAGATACGAGTGAAGAATCATTTACTCGGGTTCCTATTAAATACGATACTGAAAGACGCGAACAACCAACAGCGACACAGGCATTGTGTACCTATCGGTTGCGCAACAGAAATCAACGAGACCTTGGTCCTCCTACTTCAACTGTCGTCAGAGAAACTTCAGGTATATTTTATTTTAATTGTCTGTGTATATATAATATCATTAATTCATGTATGTATATATAATATCATTAATATATTTAAATTATATATTTTTCATTGCAAATACAACATATCTTTGTTTTATTTAATATTTTACACTAATATAGGACAACCAAGCTTTAGTTATATTTAAATATTTATTTTAATGCAGCGATAATAACAAAATGCATTTCGTCTATTTAGAGCGCTTAATTTAGAACTGGGCTTGCAGCTTATCAGGTTACGTTATCAAATGTATCAAGCGTAGCTATTCAAGGCAGATAATCATATATTTTTGCAGCGAGTCCGTCGAGTAGCAGCTACACGGTCCACTTCCCAACAGTAGCTGAACGTAAGAGTACAATCGATTCTCACGGGAGAACAGAAACTCCACCACCCTTTAAGGATATTCAAGGTGATTAAATGGAAATTATTATATTCTGGTAGATAAACATAATCGTTTTGTTAATCATACTTTCGTGCATATATAGGTATATATTGTTTTATTGTTTTTTTTTACAGAAGCAAGTTCGTCACAGGGTCAGAGTCCGGGAAGCAAATTATTAATAGTTCCTCGTGATCTTCCATATCTACGTCAAACTAACGCACGGAGGGTAATATTCCTCGAATATATTTTATAATATTTATATTCGTGGCAAAAACTCGGGATGTGTTCTGAATATTGCAAACACTACTATGGAATTATTAAGTCATAATAATACATAATATTGATAAACGTTTTACAATACAAACAGATGCGTTTAAGTGTACGATATCATAACCAGTAAGAAACACTTATATACGTTACATTGTAACCATTATTATGCATTAGCTAAATCATTTAGTTTTAATTGATACGCGTATAAAAAATTAACGCGAAAATTACATTTAAAATCTTATACGAAATATCATTTTTTATCACAGATAATGTTATTATGATAATCATAAGTTCTTCTGAAATTATAAAATACATAGTCTTAATTATAGTTATTTATTTATAACATTTTCCAGTAATATATTTCAAAATGTTCCGAACAATTTACGCATGTACGATCTAAAGGTTAATATTGTTTTTTGCGCCTAAATGAAAGTATGCTACTATTGTACTGTCCAACTATATATTTTTCTACTGCGTTTACAAGTCGCATCGCTCTTGTAATTAAATTGTTTGGAATCGATTCATTGAACCGATATCATTTACATAATATGACGATGAGCTACAATATTTCTTATAAAATATAAATATGATCTTACCATGTATTAATGAAATCATAGCAACCAAAATAGGGTGTCCGGTATTTATTACATTGGTATGAAAGTTGATATAAGATTATAATATTAATTGAATTATTTTTTATTAGTTATAAGTACGGCTATATAACGTAATTACGTTGTTATGATGAATTGCTATCTGAAGGCGATTTTCGTACGTTCAGTCAGTATTGAAAGTGACGCGTCACTGACTGGACGATATCTTTAATGTGTATGCGTGTTATAGATTACAATTATGAATTATTCATTTGAAGAATTCATTGAAGATCATTGAAGAATGTTATTTAAGATAAATTTTTATCATTGGAGGTCGGTTTAAGTTAATGCTTGTGGTATTCAGAGTATCGCTGCTGCGACGGGTGCAACCCTGGGTGCTTGCCTGACGCGGGGAGCCGCCACTAATCAGCGTCAAAGGCAAGAAATTGCTTCTAAACGACAGGTGCGTTCAAATATTTGTTTCAATGGTTATTACGCGTATTAAAGAATTATGTTACAATGTCATTATGTAGAAAGGTGTATATTCTGTATGTTATGCTGTCTGAATGACTCAAGAAATTCGTTTGATACAGAGTCCTGACTAGATAGATGGTCAGTAAGTCAACGAATGACGTAACTCTGCTTATAAAAATGCAATATACAACTGTAGTGTAAGGTTAGGTGGGCATCTAACATGAAAAATCGAGTGTTGTGGAATATTATAAAACCTTATTTCCGAGATAAAAAGCGCATCACTGAGAACTATTGAAGGAATTTCAATTTAGTTTTCAGAAAGAAAGTAGGACTGAAACCTAAGACAGATCTAGATAATGTACTATTACGTTTCTTCTATGTAGGTAATTAATAAGTACCTGGGCGACCGGGCATAGCTCGGTTTCTTTAAAAAACATTTTTAAATTAAAATAAACGGTTTGCCTTATAAAGTTAACATATATATAACAAAATATGTTAACTTTAACGTTAACTATATATATATATATATATAGCTGTCACTCGGATTCGAACTGGGGTTACACGAAATTTCGAAGCAACCGATTTCCATTTGGGCTATTTTCATTTTGACAGCGCCGGCGAAATTTACCTTCATATTCTAGCTACATTTTTTCATTGCCTGAAAACTCAGTTAATAAAGTTTTCTATGAATAAAATCTAGCTAGATCGATTTATCGTCCCCTAAACTATCTACATACTAAATTTCACGGAAATAGATGATGCCGTTTCCGAGATCCTGAATATATACAAATATAAAAATATACAATAATTGCTCATTTAAAGATGTAATATGTACATTAACATATAAGCATTTAAGTTGATAACAAACGCTAACATTTTTATTACTCCAAACCGTATCGAACCTTTTATTATAAAAAATAAAAATAACAATAGTGCCCAAATAATAATTTTACTTATCTATTTTAAGCTATTTTTTATATCTTATATCCCTATAAGTTATATGTATTTTTATTACTTATATTTCATATGAAACACAGCGGTATTGTTTTTTGTCAAATTAAACTTTAAGCACATCACGAGAACCAATAAATATCAATTTATGGAACTTTTAAACTATAAATAATATTTCACTAATATACTCGTATAAGTACGCACATGATACAATTAAATCGATCAATTAAAAAAACAACTTCTTTATTAATAAATGGTCATATTGTTAGTATTATTATTATTATGAGATTTCACCATACTTTACAACAGGAGTAAGACGTTTGATGTGTTTATTGTGAAGATATGATGTAATTCTATAGAAACTACTAATTCTAGGAAATGTTTTATTATCAAAACTCAGGTCAAGTAGATGATATTTTTTTTCAGCATTCCACATGTACATATTTCTTGTACTATCTCAACGGATTTTAGTGACATAAGATATCAAAGTAGTATTATCATCGATATAAACAAAATAGACGACTCACTATTTCAATGAATATTTTAATGAATAAAATAGTTATTGTCTAAACATGTGCTAGATTGTTTGAAGGAAAATTCTTAAATCCTCCACATAGGTTATAATTATTTATTGAATATTTCATATATCGCACACCTAGTTAAAGACTCGCGCAACTCGAAATTACTCCAAAATTACTTATTATCATAACCGGAATCTGCGTTCAAAACTACATAATCTCCACTGACTCCTGTAGAAATAGTTTCATAAATAAAATGACGATGGCCCTATAACTTAGTATTGTCGACTAGCTTGGTCCACTCCCCCGCCAACAACACTGACGCATTACCAATTGCAACATGTTAGCCGAGGGGATAGGTGCTGTTAGTACACGTAAAGATCGGATTATTTCGAGTTGAGCGTGTATACTTGATTAACTGCGTTTTGAATACGTAAATTATTTTTAGTTAGGTTGGTCTTCGTGGTCGAACTTGTGATAAACTAAGACTGATTTTTTAACTATTTTCACTTAGTGGAGTGTTTGTTTACAAATGTAAGTATATTTTTTTACTAATTGAAAATGGTTTATTATTGTTCAAATTATTTGAGTTAGTCGAGTATTGCTGGTTAAATGAAAATTGCCCTTATTATCGCAACAATAGCTGCTATGGTTTTTTTAATATAGGAATATTTTGTATTATAGTTGTATTTGTCCCCGTCATTTAAAAAAATATTATTAAGAAGTGTCAACTTCGAGTTGTGTATATTTTTTGAGTTAGTGTAGTCTTCGTGACTAATTCAATTTAATGATTTATTTTTCAGAAGATGAAATGTCTTGATTTACTTTTACTAAAAAAGGCTATGGCAGCTCGTTCAAATGAATCTGAGTACAATGATGTAGAACTGGAGCCTCAAGAATGCACACCATCGCCTTCAATTAGCACTACAATTGTTAAAAACTTCATAGCAAATAAATTAGTGGGCAATGATAACGAGCTAGAGCTTCACGAGAACACACCGAGTATGCCGACACATTTTACGAGTCCCACGATCATTAGAGAAATTGTACCAAGTGAACCAGAGGGCACTGATATGGAAACGGACCCAACACAGTACACACTAACATCTTCTACAAACAAAAAAGAAATTGAAGAAATCTTAGCGAATCACAAAGGGGAGTTAAGAGAGAACTCAAAGTCGCCACATTCAAAGTCAGCCAGATCTCAAGTGAAACCATCATATTTTATTTCACCAGATAACAGCCAGAGTAGCGAGTTTGATGATTTGGATAAGGATTCGCATTACATTTTACCTACCAAGAAGAGAACTCACCGACTACTCCTTCCCATTTCAAGGAAAAGATCTCGCCCTTCTACATCTTCTAGCTCATCATTAGATAGTTCTAGCAGCTCAAATACCAGTAACAAAGAAACGGGTTATAACTCTGTGCCCTCTGCGGTATCGGATACTAACTACCTTTCACATAGCAATGATCTTGAAGCTTTTACATCTCAGCCGATTATTAATTCGCCACTTGCTGCAAATGACAACTTTCTAGGATGTAAGAAAAGAGTTAGAAAACCTGCAACTTGGGCCACAAATATTAAGAAAGTTTTACGAAATACGGGTAAAGCTTACGAAAGTTCAACCAAAAAGAAAGTAGCTGAAAGAATGATAAGGCCTCCATGTAATGATAAATGCAAATTAAAATGCAAGGATAAAATAACTGAAATTTTACGTACAGCTTTTTTCGATAATTTTAAGTTTAAGTATTTAAGTTAGGTGACCTTCAAAAGCAGAGAGAATTTATCGTATGACATACTGAATATATCAAGCCTAAATATAGATACAGCAGTACTCAAAATCTTAGAGCACTTAATTCAGCATTTTTCTTTGAAGCTGACGGCATTCGTGTTAGAGTCTGCAAGACATTCTTTAAAGCTACACTTGATATCAGCGATCAATGTATTAAAACTGTTCTTTCTAAACGACAAGAAGGTGATTTTATAGATGATGATAAAAGAGGCAAGCATGGAAATCATTTCAAAATAGGAAATGAAATAAAAGAAAGTGTTGTCAGATTTATCAACTCTATCCCCAGAATAGAGTCTCATTATCTTCGAGCACAAACTACAAGGGAATTTATTACAAGCGAAAAATCACTTGCGGACTTATACTGAGATTATAAAGATCTACGGGGAAATGAAAATTTACCATTTGCTACATCAACAACTTTTAATCGTGTCTTTAATACACAATTTAATATTTCTTTTCATGTCCCGAAAAAAGATGCGTGTGACCTTTGCGAAACATTCAATAATTCAAATGAAGAAGCAAAACGAAACCTACAAATGGCTTATGAGCAACATTTAAAAGAAAAAGTATTGTCTAGATCAGAAAAGGATGCTGACAAGGAAAGGACAGATGTACTTTTTTAATTAATGTAATTTTTTAATATCCATTTCGATACAATTAATTTATGTTTATGTTTTAACAAACCTAATCGTAGGTTTATAGGATTTTTCTAAAGATTTTTAAAAGTTTTGTTTCTTTGTAACCTAAATAAAGGTAATTTCTTTTTTACGATATTTGTTTTACTATGACAATCGTACAGAAAATAAATTCAATATAATATAGATACACTACTATTCTTGATGAATACTAGATAAATAAATACAAAATAATAGTGCACTAATTAAAAAAAAGCCATTAATATGAGCTCAATTCGATTTAGTAAAAATATTAAACAATGATTTTGTCATAAATACCAACCTAACTCAAAAAACTAAAATTATAAAGAGTTACTGTTATTTGATGGAAGACCATTATCATAATAAATATTTACGTAAAATAATGTACGAAAACATATAACAAAGTTTTTAATATACTAAATAGAAATGAAGTGAAACGTTTTTTTCGATTTCTGAAAAAAGTGATATTTAGAGTTGAGCTAGTCTTTATCTAGGTGTGCGATATTATGAATGTATTTAAAATATTGCTTCAAATTTCTTGATCAAATAAGTTTAGTATTTGTATTTTAAAAGACAATTATAATATCAAGATAAATTGTTTTTCTAGAAAAAAAAAATCTGTTTCTTTAATATATTAATTATTTAATATTACAAAAAGTTGTCATTGTTATGGATATGAAATATAAATTATAAAAAATAAATATAAATTACATAAATATGCGTTAAATTAATGTTTAAAGTGTGTATGTATAAATATTTGGTTAAAGATGGGTATTTAGTTTTTTGATTCCAAGGCGTATTTTTATTACAATATGCTAAATATGCCAAATAAATAAATGTCATGAGATAGTATAATTTGCACATGATTGAAAATAAAAATAAACAACTTTTAATGAAATTTGCACTCTTTCAATATTAACATGAATTTCCGTTTTTCTAAACGAGAATGCATAACGCGTTTTCCTTACGTAACGTTTTCTACTGTTCGATTCCTACTACAAACTGCGTTATTTAGCTGAATTCCAATAAGTGCGACCCAATTTATGAAAGAATAAAATAAAAAAGAAAAAAAATATGACCATGTTTACAGGCGGCAGGTAGCGAGAGTGCGAGCGCTAGCAGCAGCGCGGCGGGCGGACGGCGAGCGCGGCCTCGCGACATGCCACAGCCGCAGCCGCAACCGGCATCCACGCGCAAAGATAAACGAGGTATATATTCTCCAATTCTATTGCACACTGACTCTACAGTCTCTCTTTTTATTTATTTATTCTTTATTGTACACTGTAGGGGAGAGGAGCGAGTCCTTGCCTTACATATGTTCTTGGGGTGCCCGTCTATTAGAATGAAGGTGTTGGCTAGGTCACGATTAGTTTATTTGTTACTATTATTACAATGGTGTTGTAGTGCAACTTAACTGAGTGCTTGTGCGGGACTAAATAATGTAGTCCGGTGAAGCTGACCTTGCTAGGTCAATAGTGTAGTCAGTTTGAGAAAAACAAAGGGACTAAATATTAAAGTATGTAATAAATATAATTTTAATCCAACTGCGATGATGTGGATTTCATAAATAGGGCAATGTACGTCACCGTACATCATTATAGATATTATAGATATACACTATAAAAACATTTAAATTTTTGTGATGGGGTCAAAGGGCGGCCTTATTGCTAATAGCAATATCTTCCAGGTGACCTTTAAGTGGATATGTTCCATGGAATAGAATCGGAGATATTTAGAGTGTACAAGTAAAACAAAACTAGTAAATACCACGTAAATTTGCATCACCTACTCTGTAAAATACATAGAAAACTTATTATAAAATGTATATAAGTAGACTACATAATAGCAATAATATATAGATACTAGTGGGCCCGGTGGGAACCTTGATAATAAAAAAGCCTATTATCCGACCGTAGCGCCACCTACCAGGTCCAATTGAATCTAAACCATTCTTGGATACACTGGAACATGCACATAATGTCATCAAAATCGGTCACGCCGTTTAGAAGTTCAGTGCAGAACAGTACAGAAGAAATTTATATATAAAGATTAAACAAAACAAACTATATTGATACATATATATTCACTCTTTACATACTAAATCAGTCACATTTTTTTTTTTCAATCTAGATTGATAGAATTTCTTTCCATGTGTGTGTGTCTATGCGTAGATGTAGTTTATTAACTTTTTGAATACCTTCATCTATACATATAATAAGAATGTAAATATATTGTCTGTACTTTTTCGATTTTCATGAAAAAAAATTGTTGCAGGTGCCTAGAAATAAGCATTCTACATTTTAATCATTTTAACTGGATAAGGATTCACATTCTGTCAATATAGCGTCTTAAATAAACAAATAACGTTTAATAATATAAAAATTAAGTGATTATTGCAAGTTATTCTTAGGAGTTGCACATATACCATCTTGTACTTTTAGGTTGTACTGTTTTAGGTGTACAATTTTGTGGTACATTATTTTTATATCATCAGCATTACCATTGAAAGCATCCTAAACCTTATTTTGTAGTGGATCGAATTTTCTCGATATAAACCTTTCTAAAGTAACTTTACAAACAATAGTGAGAACTGCATCAAAATCAGTAGTAGTTTGGATGAACTGACAGATAAACAGACACGAAAAGCGATTTTGTTTTATAATACTTTTAGATATAGATTAATGAAACTTTGATTATTCAATAGGTAAAACCAGTCTGGGTTCGTGTGCCAGTACTGGTGGTGCGTCCAGCCGGTCTCACCCCCAGCCTTTAACCACGGTAAGACATTACGATTATAAATTCAGTTGTACTTTCAAATGTCTGCCGTTAATTAATTATCTTCTATGATACTAAGTTACATCTTTTTATCAATATTAATCATATTTTACCAATTAATATACCTACACATATTACTTTTAGAAAGTAGGAAAGTCAATGACCCAATTTACATCGCCAATAAAAAATATTTTTTCACTTATTTATGAATAAAATGTACTATTTAAAAGAAAAACAAAAGGATCTGACCAATGTCTAAAGTAATATTAAAAGTATACTATTGTAGAATGCTATAGTATTTTTATCATTTTCATAACATGGGTCATTGAATTTCCTCCTTTGTATTATTTTCTTTAGGTAATATGTTTATGCATTTGATAAGAATGTGAATAAATTAACATCATATTATTTTATGTTTTCTTTTTGATAATTCAGCTTTTAGAATTAAAATATCGTACTTAGTAAGTAAGCATTCTAAATATTATTACTGATACATTGTTGTCCCTTATAGTTTATGCTAATATTATAAAGAGGTAAAGTTTGTGACTTTGTAAGGAGTAATATCAAGAACTATTGGTCCAATTTGAAAAAGTATTTCACTGTTATATAGCTTATTTATCGAGGAAGGTTATAGGTTATTTGTCATCATGCTAAAACCAATAGGTACAGAGTACTAATGAAGAATGTTTCAAAATCGGAATGTTGTTCTCTTGAGAGCCTACGCTGCGTGTTAGGGTTAACCCAAAGTAACTATTACACGCGGACGAAGTCGTAGGCAGAGGCTAGTAACTAAATAAGCACGAACAAACATTGTCTTCCAACATAATCATGTTAAGATCATACAGGATTAAATGTAGATTATGAATAATATAGAAATATAAACTTATGTTGATTCTTGATATAAGTTAAACCTTTTCATACGCGAATACTTGAGTCTTTGATCTTTGGCAATAGAATTCAGGACCATCTTTTGCTTTTAGAAACAGAAGAAATGCTTACTGAGACCTCATATAACAAAATTTAAGCCAGTAGTATCAATGAACATGTAACATTTAATGCTATTATAATTCGGGGACGATATTCCTTCTCTGTTAACTTTTCGGTTTAATTAGATTTTTAATACTTTGGTACACAATATTTGTATTTAAACAGGGTGCCGTAGCATCCACATCGTCCGCACCGCCGGCATCTGCGTCAGCTGTAACTATGCCTGACAACGGAAATAGCGATGCCAAGCCGAAAACTAAAGGTATAAATTATATTCGCGGTTATATCATTTCATCTAAATTTTCTTACATTATTTTTATAATTATTTGTTGTTTAAAAAGTGTTGTATAAGAATAGGTTTTTATTGTAGAATTTACTTAACTTTAATTATCTTTGTGAGAAAATTTAGTTTGTTGTCTTTTCAGTACATTATTGAAATAAAATTGTTTACTTCATATAAATCATATAAGAGGCTGTCCATTACTTACGTGAGGCGTTTTTGACCCTTCCTGCGTCCCTGGTGAGATTTATTTGAACTTGACTGGACAGAATTGTGTTGTCTCACGTAAAATTGTATCACATTTCGACATATATTATGATATTCCCTAGATATATATATATTTTAAAGTTTCCATATTTGCATTATTTTTCAAATTATAGTTTATAGAAAAATCATGCACACTACAGCCGATCTACAATATTAGCTAACTTTATTGGTTATTTAGAAAAACAGAGTTTTGTTACAATGGGACCATTCAAGTATTAGTAAGCAGAATCTTTGTTGTTTCTGACCGCCCACTCCCCCTGGTCATCAAAAGTAAGCAATGCTCTTTATCAGTCCCCCATGTTTACGTAAACATTTATATGAAAATTTTGAAATCTGTTCTGTTTAACTATATATACTATTGATGACTTAATTACCACCCAGACCCCTCATCCCGTATATCATCAAAAATAAGCTAGCCAAGAACCCCTTCGGGAGTTTTTGGCGGGATTTTAGTCTGTCATTTAGTGTGTTTTATATTTTGTTCATAATCTTGTGTTATTTTACTCTATATTTTGTAAACTTGGTGGTGTTTTACGTAATATAGTTAGTTTATTGTACATAAGTGAAGTGGATGAAAAATGCACGCAGCATGAAATTCTGAGATGCCACAAAAACTCTCTGGAAGGTTCTAACAAGGGATCCACTATCTTGTTAGAATATTGATTTACACGACGCTTTATATTGAAATGATCGCACGACGCTTGTAATATTATTGACAACGCGACAATGGTAGTAATAATCTGATTGATTGATTGCCAAAAATAAAGTTAAACAAATAACCTCTCCATCGCTACGCCATTAGTGCATAGGTAATACTTGAATGGCCCCAAGCTATTGTAAATAACATTATAATCTATTAAAAATATCATACCCCATACCATTACGAGGCAATGTGAATGCCCATGTGTGATGTTCCGTGTGTTGTTGCAGCGTCTTCGTCTGGCGAGGAGTGCGCCGGTGGAGGCGTCGCTCTCGGCGGCGGTGTGGGCGGCAGCAGCGGGTTGGGAGGCGCGGCGGCGGCGCTCAGCGCTCTGGGAGCCGCCGCGGAGGAGTCCTCCTCGGAGGAGGGGGAGGTGGGTCGCCTGCAGGCGCTGCTCGAGGCGCGCGGCTTGCCTCCGCACTTGCTCGGTGCGCTCGGACCGCGCATGCAACATCTACTCCACAGAACAGTCACTGCTAACTCAGGTATTATTAACAAACTTTAAATATAAGGAGGCTCTTAACTTTATAGTATTGTTTTTTACCTCACAACCTCGTTTATAAATCGATTTGGAATATTTATTTTGTTATGGAAAAAGGATTTCAGGTATTGTTAATTTATTTCAGAAATGACGAAGTTCTCAATTCTGTTGCAGTTTTTTTTAATGTGTGCTATTATTGTATTAATATTATTATATATTAAATTATTTTTTAATGAAAAGGGGATGCTCTCAAGCGAGTTCCATTTTAACTTAAACAACATCGAATATTTGATTTCGCAGACACACCAGGAAATTCGAAATCGAATAGGGAATGCATAATCGTTGAAATATCAGAGCTGCCTTACGACACACTCCTTCCCATGCGTTTTCACTGGAAAGATTATATGTGTAAAATCAAAGAATAACAATCTCTCGCGAATTTAACTACACGCTTTCTCGTGTCCTGTACACACACTCTAATCGCGCATATACATACATATGTATAATTAAATTCACTTATACTTTGTTCTGAATTTTATCCGAACTCAACAAAACGTTTCTTTAGGGTCAATGTCGTCGAAATGCATTAATACAACCGATTTTACATATAAAAACCGATATATCGAAAATCCGATTTTTTCCATATCAACAACCCTAGTAGACACTCTTCAATTAGGTTTTTTATTTAATCACACTTTAGTCAGTAATGATCAATTGAAGATAATCATGATATATGTTTTTTTTTACAATAAAATTTTAAATTGTATTTCTTTTTATCTTTCGATCATGCTGCAAATTACTGGACGTAAACATACGTATATTAAATAATGCATGTATCATAAAAATTACAGCTGCTTCCAAAGCTGCTCAGTTATTGGCTGGACTGCAGGCTACTGGTGACGAAGGTCAACAGTTGCAAGCTGTTATCGAAATGTGCCAATTATTAGTGATGGGCAACGAAGATACGCTGGCAGGCTTCCCGGTACGACAAGTGGTGCCAGCTCTTGTCAATTTACTTGCTGCAGAACACAATTTTGATATGGTAGGTATTATAAAATATTGTTTATTTTTATTCTGCATACTATATTGTTTTCAATACTATTATATTGTCAAATAATACAAATCAGTCGTTGATTCGACGTTGACCTTCATATTTTACATGTACAAAATTTGAGGATCTTGAAAAATACGTAAAATAATAAGAATACGGATTTAGCTTATTTTTAAATGTAACAACATGAATATGGCTATCATCGGGTAAGTAGTAAATATTGCAAGTGTCTTGTGATAATTTCAATGTTCTAAAAAGATGGTGGCTGCCTATTTAGAACTTTCCATGAGTTTTTGTGCCATCTCCGAATTCATGTTGCATGGTCTCGTTTCCTATCCATTTCACTTGTGCACAATAACCGAACTATATTACGTAAAACACCAGTAATAGTACATAATAAATAAGCAAGATAATGAACACAATATAAAATTCACTACATGCAATGATACTACTAAAAACTACTACTACTACTAAAAAAAACTAGCCTGCTTATTTTTGATGGCTGCTCCAATACACTCGTATCTAACCACCACCGATATTGAGAATATACCATCTTACCTCTACATTTTATCTAAGACGGTGTGTCGTTACGGTATTACTTTACGTATGTGTGCATTATCGTGCCAATTGTTTTATCTAAATATCATGGAGGTAACATATTTTTAGTTATGAATATCATGGACTACATGACAGTAACATTTCGCTAAAAATGCTACATGTTATATATGACTACAGATGAATCATGCGTGTCGCGCTCTGACGTACATGCTGGAGGCGTTGCCGCGGAGCAGCGGTGCCGTCGCGCTCGCCGTGCCCGCCTTCCTCGACAAGCTGCAGGCCATCACCTGCATGGACGTCGCCGAGCAGAGCCTCACCGCACTCGACATGCTCTCCCGCAGGCACTCTAAGGCTATACTGCAAGCGGTTCGTTCATTCACATCATATATTCACAGAACATTGCAAATTCATCACAATAAATTACCGAGTCGGTGCTTATACGATAATAAATTACTATTAAGAACTTGTGGTTTCCTTTGCATGGTTTTTTTATGATCGAGTTATTCGATCTAAAATTGCTTATCGAGAGATCTGAAGTCGTGAAATGAATACGTAAATTCCGTGTGTAGGAAAAATAAATATTGATCTGGAGTTTGAAATCGCTGATGTGTTGTGGACATATGTAGAGATTCATCTCAATATTTTCTCTCAAAATAAACTTATGTTCCAACAGTGGGATTTTTACAGGCTTACTTTGAATGACACAACCAAATTCCGGTTTACGTACGATATATTTTTTGTGCACTTAACATAACAGATTATTATCAACCACTAGCAGATGATTATTGTAAGCGTTATTAATAGTATATAATTAACAGAATAAAGACGAAAATAAATCATATCTCTCTTCAAATGAATAACTTAACTTTTTAACTTCTTATGTGATGGTCATTCAAGCCAGACATGAAGGAGTAACTTATGGAATAATTTTAAACCCAATCATAGAAAAAACCCACTTCAGTTGTATAAGTTTAAACAATAGCAATTGCTTTCGATTTGGTGAATTTTTTTTCTTAGATTAAGGACATTATTTTTAACCTTTCTACCATTACCATCGAACGTTGAATTGAAAATCTAAGTGTTTGAATGCAATATAGATGACATATAACTCACTAGGAAGTATATCAAATGACTATATATAAGTATTATACTAAACAGCGGGGTGTATCCGCGTGCCTCACATATTTGGATTTCTTCTCCATAAATGCGCAACGAGCTGCATTGTCCATCACAGCCAACTGCTGCCAAAACCTCACAACCGATGAGTTTCATCTAGTCCGGGATTCTCTACAACTATTAGCAAATAGGTATGTTATAAGCACTTTTATTAAATCATATCCTTAGTAAAAGGGAAATAAAATGATGAGTACAAACATTGTTTTGTATAAATTTCGTTTGTATTTATTGTGCATGTGAATTTTCCGGATAAAATATATGAACCATGGTGAAAACCATGTCAAAGTCTGTTGCGTGGGTTAGAAGTACTGAGGGAATACACAAACATGAAAGGGTCTTTGTAGGGATTGTATATAAAAAGTTCCTCAATGATTATTATTAAACCCAATAACCATTTGCTAAACAATATTGGTGCCCAATAATTTGACTTCATTTTCTGGAAATTAGAAACGTTCAACCAATTGAGCTTCAACCTGCAAAGTAGATTGCAAGAGGAAGAGGGCAAATTCTTATTTCGTAGCTGAATACGTATTTTTGTATAATTTGTAATGACAAAGAGATATCAAGAGATAATGTTTTTTTTTTTAATTTTGTATTATTCTTGTACTATCAATTATTTATTAAGACAGTTTTTTTTTTTATACTACGTCGGTAGCAAACAAGCATGCGGGCCGTCTGGTGTAAAGCGGTCACCGCAGCCTATGGACGCTTGTAACATCAGGAGTGTCACGTGCGCGTTCCTGACCCCTAAATAACCTATTAATTTTCCCCTTGAAGTACTACATACTGTAGTCCCCAGGAAACACTTCAGCAGGAAGCTCATTCCACAGTCGGGTCGTTCGTGGAAGGAAACTTCTCTGGAACCGGACCGTCCGAGACTATTTCGGTTCCAATGTGTGAGGATGAGTTTCCTGCCGATTACGAGCGGTGCGATGGTAGAAAGTAGCTACAGGCATGATGTTAAACAATTCGTCGGAACACAACCCATTATACAAGCGGTAGAACACACATAAAGAGGCGACGTCTCTCCTGTGACTTAGTGGTTCAATACCGTTTGTAAGCTTGGGATCGCCAACAATTCTCACAGTTCGTTTTTGCGCTGAGTCAAATGGTCCAAGCTGGTATCCAGGTGCTCCCGCCCAGAGATGGCAACAGTACTCCATATGGGGTCGCACTTGTGTTTTGTATAACAATAGCCTTTGCCCAGGGGTAAAGTACCGTTGCGTCTTATTCAGAATACCGAGCTTTCTAGATGCCAGCTGAACCTTGTCCGCCAAATGATTACGAAACTGCACGTCACTAGAAATGTTGACACCAAAGATCCCAATACTTTCTGCGATGGTAAGCGGTGTGTTCTGAAATTGTGGGGCCACAGTGAATGTAGTTTTTTTAGCAGTGAACACGCAAACTTGTGTCTTATTAGGGCTGAAACGAACTTGAACAGTTTCTTTTAGGTTTTATGTACAGATCTTATAAACAAAGTATGTTTGTTATAGATTAACTCAGCAGGACAAAAAGTCTGTTGAATGTGTATGTCTCGCTTTCTCTCGACTGGTCGATAGCTTCCAACATGATCCGGCCCGCTTACAAGAAATCGCTACACCGGAACTCCTTACTAATTTACAGCAACTGGTTTGTATTTTTATCATGTGTACATTAAAATTATTACTTGGCATTTGTTTTTGTATTAACCGATTAGCTATTTTTCTGGATAAAACAATTCCTATTCGTCCTAAACCTTTTATCTGTAAGAAAATAATTTTTACAAACGAAATACTTATTTCATTCTTTATCATACGAACTTAGGGGATGAAATTTAGCAAATGTTTAAATAGGTGTTTATTCATTTCAAGTGGGTAAATTATTCTGCTAAATCATCATCAAGTCCCTTTCAAAAACGAATTTTGCCTCCGATATAATTTTTAGTACCCCCTTATATTTCATTAGGGGTTACATTTCATTTAATTGCTTCTTAATGAGTTTCTATGCCACAGAAGTGAACTGTTTTTTTTTCTCGCACTGAACACGCTATTGACCTAGCAAGGTCTTAATAGCTTCACCGGACTACTCAAAGTAAAGTTATCATGTTTCTTCTACCTTCAATAGTTTTGGCTAGAGTCAAACATTGAGATTCTTTATAACCCTATATAGATGTGATACAGTAAATGGAATGTAAATTGACTCTGATGTATAATTATGTTTATTTTCTAGCTGGTTGTCCAACCGCCATTAATATCCGGAGGCACATTCATCACGGTTCTGCGGTTGTTGTGGGTGATGTGTGCTGCGTGTCCACAGTTAGCGCTCGCCTTACACCAGCGATCCATTGCTGATACATTGCTTTGTTTGCTTACTGGCTCCACACTACACCAGGAGGTATTTTCACATATATACTATTTAAATTGTTAACCTACAAGATGCGCAAAAAGAAAAACCTGGAAAAGGTCTCTGTTTACCCGCGATAGACGTACCTTGTGAACTGGGGGAGCAAAAAATAATTGTTAACCTAAATCTTTTTTTTATAATCAGATATTATTATGTCTACAAAAGTTTTTACACCAGGTTTGCTACTTCCACGCGTTAAATTTGCATGGTATGTTTATCAGTACATGATGTCAACCACACTCTATACAAAGGAAGAGCTGACATGGGTCGAACCTTGCATAGGTTTTACCACCTCTATATAATATTATGACATTTAAGGCTAGATTTCTTTCTTTTTGAGTACTAGTTCCTGTATATTTTTAGTGTTACTTTAAATGTTATTTTCTTTCTTGCGTACAGCAAGTGGAACTTATACCACGACCGCCTCAAGAGTTATACGAGATAACATGCCTGATTGGTGAATTGATGCCGAGGTTGCCTACAGACGGAATATTCGCAGTCGACGTGCACCTCGACAGGCCTTGGTCCGCACCTACAGATCGAACTGCACATTGGCAGTGGCGAGATGACAGAGGTTTCTATTTCTTTATCAAAAGTTACATATATTACAACAGTCAATACCAAACTTTTTCTGATAGACCACTTTCAAAATCTAGCTGGTCCCGATCGACCCCCTGCAACTACATTCCTAGCATATTCCCAAAACTCTACAAAATATTTGAAGATTCAGTCTAACTATGGAAATTTGAGCAACAGCCGCTGAGCTTCATAGAATATTATCTGCCTATATTGCCAGGTGTAGTCAAGCCAACATTTTAGATCTTCACTTAGCACAACAGATAAATTTTCGTCTGGGGGGTCCACGTGAATGGGGGGTTCCCGATTGTGAACTAGGTTATGCGAATATCGTTCGAATCGAATCCAATTTTAATATTCGAATAATTCGAAAGTTTTCGAATAATACTAAAGAATTTGCGAATAATATAACAATTCCGAAACAATTACAATAATTCGAAAATTTTCGGGAACATTCGAATTATTCGATTAGTGTTTCGAATCATTCGAAATTTATTAATATTCGATTCTGAATGAATAATTCGTAAGTTTGAATTATTCGAACACCCCTATTGTGAACGTCTATTTTTTGTCACGCCAATGAAAACCCCCGTGTAATCTCTCGTGAACCACTGCGGGTCCACTTTGGAAACTATTGATTTAGATTGTATTAAGAAGTGTTTAAAAATAATTTATTATGAAAAAAAAACTATTAATTACGTATTGAAGTTTTTTTTTCGAACTGACTACGCTTATTGAAGGTTTTTGAAACATTCAAGGTGTGTGGCGTTCGTACTCCTGGGCCGAGAGTCGTGCTCTGGAGGCGGGCGTGGCTGCCGGTGAGGACGAGGTGTGCCTCACTACACTGGGCCGCTCGTACACAGTGGATCTGACAGCCATGCAGCAGCTCAACGACCACACGGGCACCGCGCGCCCCGTCCAGCGTGTCGCACCGCCGCCCAACCCTTCAGATCAGGGTAACGCTGCTAATGGATCTACACCAGGTAAAATAGTTAGAAACGCTTTAGATATTGTGAAGGGGACTGACTATAAGCATGTGAAATGCTTACTGTCATCTGTTCACATTGTCCATTCACAATAGAAATGAAACAAGAAATGTTAATTTTTTAGCTCCGATAACAAGTTTTTCATGGATTTGGTGGTCGTAGTTCACCCATGACTCATTAACGATTCTAATTTCAAAATTAAATATTTTTTATTATTGCTAACACCCAAGACTCGTATCTAGAAACATAAAAAAAAGTTGTTTGAGAAACAGAGAAGGAAGGTGTATTTTAGCTGTTTTATCTTTGCCTCTTCATATGTAGATAAGGCGTTGAAAATATAAATAGTACTTCTGTTTACATTTTGAATTATGAAGTTCAGTATTTACCTGTGCAATAAGTAGGGTCGAGATGTACAACAAATAGTAATAATCCGTGTGTTATTGCCTCAATTGAGTATGATTAACATATAAATCATTTAATATTTTCAATATAATCAGATCCTCGTATTGCGATGGTACGTTCGAGCACGTCGCTGGTGCGTGCCCTGCTGGCCGTACTGCACGAGGTGTACTGGAGCTCAGCGGGTCCGGCGGTACGCTCGCAGGCACTTAAAGCGATCCTGCGTTGCGTATACTACGCTGATGCACCCCTCCTACGACAAGTACTCAAGATGCAGGTCATTAATATTATTGTTATCGAAAGCTAATTCACTGATGACGTGTACCAGAATATCTCAGAGAGTCAAGTTTACAGATTTAAACAAAAATCGTCTTTATTCTTTGTTACATCTACGTTAGTTAATTAAAATGCAAGTAAACAATGATATTGAATTAAGTGTATCATGTATTGTTACGTAAGAATAAAAAAGAATATGTGGGGAAGGAATAAAATGCACATCTGACTTCAGGAAATAGATCTATTATATTACAAGAAAGTGGGGTACAAAAATGATAAAGACAAGTGTGGACGACGCAAGTAAAACTAACTGAACGGCCGTAGTTTCCTCTGTACATCTGCACACAGGAGGCGTTGTTATCCTTATGTGACACCACAAATATTAATTTGTGCGAACATTACATTTCTACAAATAAAATGAATCGTGTCCTATTTTAGTGTAAAATATTAGAACAGACAGTTATGTTAAGAAACATATTCAAAACTAGCCTATGACCGCAGCAGACTTCGTTCGCGTGGCTTAGATACACTAACACGCAATAGTTCTCTAAAGGAAAAAACATGCCGATTTTGAAACATTTTTCATCTGTGCTCGGTTCCTATTGGTCTGAGTGTGATGATATATAGCCTATAACCATTTGCGATGAATGAGCTATATATAACACTGAAAGAATTATTCAAATCGGACAAATAGTTCCAGAGATTCCCCCTACAATGTAACAACGTCACAAACTCGCAAACTTGACCTCTTTATAACATTAGTGTATAGATAACATATAAATACTATACTAGTAATTTTATCTGGGTAACCCAACACAAACATAAAGGTGAACTTTTATATTTGCATACTCTTTTTATGCATACTTGTATTTTTGTGTTTGTAAAAAATATACATAAATATATATACATATACACTATTAAACCTATCTGTAATTACAGGTGATATCATCTCATATAGCTGGTATGATGGCGTCGAGTGATCTCCGTATAGTAGTAGGGTCACTGCAGCTGGCGGAGATCCTGATGCAGCGGTTACCGGAGGAGATGGCGCTTCAGTTCCGACGTGAAGGCGTACTGCATCAGGTCGCGCAGCTCGCCGAGCGTACTACGCCCTCTAAACAGAACAAACTCAAGGTTTCTATACACTGCCTCTTGTTGTATGCCCACATAGTGTCTCTGAATTGTTTTTTTTTTGTATCGTAGGTGACAAACGAACAGGCGGGTCATCTGATGTTAAGTGATCACCGCCGTCTATAAACACTAGCAACACCAAGGGAATCGCAAGTACGTTGTCAGCATGTGTTTGTGATGGAATTGAGGGAAACGAGAAGATGGGCGGTTAGGTGGGTCTCTGGCGCTCACACTGACCGAACGAAGCGCAACAATGCTAGCACTGTTACTTCATGTGGTTGTTTTTGTGGGCAGGGTGATACTACCCCGGGAGAGTCGACCTATTCAAGCTGAAATTAACAATAGCTTCAGCGTGGCTCTACCACCTCTTCTTTACTATTAATCAAAATTCAACTATATTTTACTTTTAATAGTGTTAAAGGTTTTTTTGTCAAAATCACGTGGTTTTACGAATTGATACTTATAGACATCGTCTTGTCGATGGTAAGAAAAAAAACGGAATGTATTCATTTTTTTCTGTGATAACACTAATTCTCATCTATAGTAACCAAACAAAACAGTGAAAACAGTAGGACAAAAAAGGTTCAAAATTATTCAAGTTTCAACGTTAAAGAAAAAAACTATTTTCATTTTTTTATTGATAACACTATAAGGCTTGTCAATTTAAACAAAAACAAATTAGGGAAAATCGATTAATGAACACGCAAATATGGAAGATTTTCTACAGATGTGGAAGATATTCTCAATTGTTTTGTATTTAGATATGAATATAAAATATTTTGTGCACACTTTATAATTCTACCGAGATAACTTAATATTGTAATACACTCTAGTTAGTCATGTTTTAATATTTATAAAGACCACACACTATTACAAAGGATATATTTTGGCTGCATCTCAACTAGGTATCTTCAATTGTGTGTATATACTTGTATGTACTTAAGTTAGATCTTAAAGTATATATAGTACATCAGATATCAGAGTAAGTTAAGTAACTTTTCAGAAGTTTTATTTTGGGTGACTCATTTAGCTTCTCAATATTGTGTTGGAAGATCTAAGGCTTATTATCGTGTTACCAGAATTGTATTAATTTAATGGTTTAATTATTTAATTTCAGTCACCTAGCGGTGCCAGTTTGCGGTCTAGCGGCGGCATAACACCGCCTGCTTCTACGTCCACGACTTCGATTGAACAAAATAACTTATCTCTTGCTTTTTCCGCATCCGGATCTTTCATTGCTACCAATATGCGTAAATATTATCCTCTTATCTCCTTATTAAACTGTGCTTTAAATCATAAAACTCTCTGCCACCTTAACACATAAAAACATGTAAGATGAAACACAAAAATCGAAAGTAGTTCTAAACTGAAATTAAATGTCCTTTAATTGTAGTTAATTCTTATTAACTTAAATGTTAATTCCTATTAAAACAAATGTATACTCTATTATTATATATCTTATTAATAATATTAAAAGCTTACAAGTTTGTTTGTTTGAATGCGCTAATCTCAGTAACTACTGATCTGATTTGAAAACTTCTTTGAGAGGTCAGATAGCTCATTTGTTGAGGAAGGCTGTAGAATATATGTCATCACTTAAATACCAATAGAAGCGGAGCACCCATGAAAAATGTTTCAAAATCGTTTTTTTTTCTTTTGAGAGCATCCTCTGCATGTTAGCGTTAGCCCAAAGTAATTATTTCATGCGGCCAAAGTGCTAGTATAAAATTTGAAGTCTTGTTTGTTGTAACACAATTAATTATTGCTATTAACTCATAAAACATTCAAATTTGATTATTTTATAATTCTTACGTTTGCATAATGTTATTTATAGCGATCGGAAGTGATGGTAGTGGTTCCGAATCTGGACCAGCATCGGTCTCTGCACATCCTCAGTTAGCTACATCAGTTCATAGGTATGTGGTACCAGATTATAAAATTAAAAAAAAAACCTGGTTCGATATTTAAAATTATCTGAATATGAAATAAACAATAATAGGATACTAGAAAGATTGATGAGGCAACATAATTTGCAAGTTAATTATTGGTGATTGTTAGTTCATTTTATAACATTAAAAAACGGAGTGTAGTTGATCTGATATATTTATTTCGTCTTCTGTAATTCTTTGTTAACAAAGCTTTTTGAATTTATTTTAATTTTTTAGATATGTATATTGTGTAAAGCGTTTATAACCGTTACAACGAAAACTTCCTATAATACATAGGTTTCATACAGCCAATCTATAACAATGAAATTTGTTCATAATTTACATGTTATTAAATATTTATAGTAAGCATTACCAGTACTGTGTTAATTCACAAAAGCTTTTACTATATCTTTGTAAATGCCCCATTGATATTGTTAATTGCCAAGAACATGTGTGCCATTATTCTTGGATCGTACTTTCTCTAAGAAATTTTGATATTCCTTATGAAACTTTGTATAACAAAACAAGGTAGGTGGTAGAGCCACGTTGAAGCTATTACTGGTTTCAGCATGAGTGGATCGGCTCACCCTGAGTAGTAACAAACATTCTGTCACCGAAAACTGACGTGAAGTAACAGTGCTTGCGTTGTTGTGTTTCGTTCGGTTAGTGAGAGCGCCGAAGGACCACTTCCCTCCCCGCACCTTTGTCTTTCTCTAAATACAGGCTGTCAGCATATTTAGGGCTGCCCTCGTGTTGCTAGTATCTATGGACTGCAGTGATCACTTAACATCAGGTGACCCGCCTGTTCGTTTGCCTACTATGATATATAAAAAAAGCTGAATCCTTTACATTATGTTATAAAAACTTTGCACCGTATCGACAGTCCTCCACTATTATTTTGACCGCTCTGTATATGGCCTCAGGAATCCAAGTTTTATATATGTTACACTTATAATACGTATTATATCTAACTTTGTGTTCTGGCTATATTCAACAATTAACATTGACAATAATTTATATTCAACAAATGACAGTACAAGGATAAATATGACACAGGTCTAACAGTCCAATGCAACTGGCGGAGAAGTTGAAACGCAAGCGTGCGGTGAAGCGGTCAGGCGCCGGAGGGAGCCGACACGCTCGCCGCAGGGACGAGGTCGCGCACGCGTCATACGGCGCCGTGCCCGCACCGCAAGCGCACGTGCATCCTGCGCACCAGCCGCATCCCGCTTACACGGCACATCCAGCGCATCTCGCCGTCGCACATGCACCACCTCACGGTAACCCTATACACCACATATCCATTCATTATTACAACAACTAAATATCCATTCCTTCGTAATCCTCAACAGATAATTGAAGATACTGTCAAAACCGTTTATGGCGACAACGCTTAGAACACCATACCAGTTATATTGACACAGAACAAAGGTCCCAGTTGAATGTTTGTATCTCGAAAACATCACCGATTGTTAAGACTAATTATGAGTAGTGCCTTTGATGTTATAAAGGATTTTATTGTATTATTATGTTGCTGTTCAGTGTTCATTACTCAGTGATAACAATCGGTCAGTATTATCGCCACGATTGAGTAAGCAAGTATTATACAACAACTAATATGTGTGAGAGGGAAAACACTACGTTATTCACACTCAAAGTGACGATACGAATAATGAATAAATTAGTGTCGAATAACGTTAATTGAAATGAATAATACATTACAATACGTCGAAGAATAAGGAACATTCCTCAATAAAACACGTATATATTAACGAAAACAGGTTCGGGAGTACAGTGCGCAGCGCGTTCGACTAGCCGTCCGGGAGGACCGTCCAAGACGTCGTCATTCCTATCCTCGCTGAACCCGACGCGGTGGGGACGTGCACCTCACGCCCACAAGGACTCCGCCCTACTAGCCTCACCGCACACTTCAGCCAATCTATCTGTGCAGAACAAGTAAGTTATTTTATTATTAGACATTAGACCATCGTTAAAGCTATTACTGGCTTTAGCAATTAATGGATCGGTTTGCTCGGGTAGTACCACCCGACCCACAGATAACAGTAAAAGTGAGAGCGTTGGAGGCTCATCTCTCCTCATCCCTTCAACACAGGCGGCAATGCACTTCGACTCCCCTAGTGTTCTAAATGTCTGTGGTCGGTGGTAATCTCTTAACATCATATGACCCACCTGTGCGTTTACCTCCTATGATATTTATTAAAAAGAAAATTGTACATTCAAAGTCTTAAAAACACGAGACATATGCAATAATATTGTTACATTCTGTAGAAACGTACATCGTTTACGTACATTGCATGTTGCCCTGAATATTATGCGCTCATCAGCGCAATTATATTAACATTATATTTAGTGAATAAATAATAAGTTAGTTACAAACAAACATTCCTTTTTTTCTCGAACTGACTATGCTATTGGCCTAGCAAGGCCTTTACAGCGTCACCGGACTACAGGCAAACAAGAACTCATTAAGGTTGCACTACAACACTGTAACATAACAATAAAGGAATTAAAACATACAAAACATCTTTATTCCCATAAATGGGCATCCAAGTACATATATGTCAGGCTAGGACTTGCTCCTCACTCCTACGAGTAATATTATAATTTTAGAGAGAAAGTGCGTGAATGGATCGAATGGCGCGCCGCACGCTTGCAGCGCGAGTGGGGCGGCGGCACCGGGTGTGGCGGCGCGCTTGAAGCGCTTGCGGCGCTCGCACAAGCTCTGCCGCACCGGCACCATCGACGTGCCGCCTTGGAGACTCTACGAGAAACCTTACTACATCATGACGTCTCACCGTTCGAAGTACTATTTTCATATATTTTCATGTCTCCTTTAACCATCCTTGAATATCTTGAAATACTCTCTTTGCTTATAAAGTATCGAGTTTGGAGAAAATTCGTCATATATATAAATTGAAGAAAATTATTTTTTGATGGTATACAGAGTACTTTTATATTCTGTCGGAACTTGATGTATTGAAAAAGTCGAGTTATTTTTTACTTTGAAAATATAAATCCAGAAATGGATCATTACATATTATAAAACAAAGTCTTCTCCCACGTCTGTCTGTCTGTTTGTGATAAACTCAAAAAGTACAGAACGAGTCTATGCATTTTCTACTAGAAGATATGCCGTATTAACAAGTTAACTACAAATTAATTAATACTCTTCCAATACAAGGATTGAAATTGTAATAAATTAATTTCATTGTGTAGGTTAATCACTCTGGAGTGCTAGGGGCTGTGCACCAGTTCCTGACGGCCGGAGACTGTGATACAGAGTCGACGGGCAGTCGCGATGTAGAGCTCGAAGTTCGAGACTCTTCTGAAGTTCTCGATGCATGTGAAGATCGTCTGCGACTTTTCCTTCATGTTTTCGCGGATATGCCGCTTGGACCTGAGTAAGTATTTATTGTTTAGTAACAAATATATAAAACTTGTGTTCATTTAGAGTCAATTATAGTAACTGTTGCGTAAGTATTTATTGTTTAGTAACAAATATATAAAACTTGTGTTCATTTAGAGTCAATTATAGTAACTGTTGCTACACACTTGTGTATTATAATGTATACCATTTCGATAGAAGATTCTATTATTTTCTCATATTTTTAGGTACCTATTTTTCTTTCATACTTTCATGTTTGTATTAAACTGTTTATAAATCAAATCTTTTGTGATTTTATAGTTTCCATATCATGAAGACCTAGTGGTTTAGAGGTTTGACCGGCGGTATATCAATTCGATGTTCATAGAGATGTACTGACGATTATCAATAAAGTATTTGAAATTCGCGTGTATATACTAAGAACAACATTGGCTTTACGGTAATGGAATATTTTACCAGAATACCTAAACCTGAGAAATGTTCTTATAATATCGTCATAATATGTGGGAAAAATATTTAAGTGTTGATTTGTCAGTGTTTCAATATGTTGTGCGCAGATGTGGTGATATCCCTCTTACAGTATGGTGTTATTATATTAGTTCATGCTCGTGACTTCTTCTGGTGCAAATGGTTTTGTTGTTTCATGGGAAACTATTGTCACTTGGATTAATTGCAGCCTGTCAGATTTTTTAATGTATTTTCCACAGTACAACTTAATACCTACAACCAAAATAGGTTGGTAAAAATAACCTTTTATAATGACTGCTTACTTTATACGTATAAATACAGTTTGGCACCAAAAGTCTCGTTAAAATTGGTTCGGCAGTTTAGGAAAATATTATGGGATAATCAAGTGCCATTTCTTTATTTTTTTTTTAGAATTGACTACACTATAGCCCTGGTAAGATCTTAACAGGCTTCA
>JACEII010000015.1:342889-376469 GCA_014332785.1 Antheraea mylitta
TTAGAATTGACTACACTATAGCCCTGGTAAGATCTTAACAGGCTTCACCGGGTTTCGATAGCCATGTCAATTCTATTCTTATGTATAGAATAGATGTATCTTTATAAATACTATAATCGCGAAAATGAATTTCCTGGTTTGTTTCATTTTCACGCCACAACTATTGAACTGATCAGCATGACGCTTTGCATATAGATTGCCGGGAATATAGTAGATATGGTGTCATTAATCCAAAAATAGAAAAAGTGCTATTCCCGAGCGATAGTTCAATACGTGTTGTAAACGAAGCGGCAGGCAAAAACTAGTTGTATAATAAATGCTTTGTTTCCGTGTCAGTGTGAGCGAATGGAATGAATCCGGCGGAGGGCTGAATGTGGGTGGGAGTTCAGCAATGAGCGCGCTCGTGTCGAAGGTGAACGCGTGCGTCTCGCATCTCGAGCAGTTCCCGGTGCGAGTGCACGACCTACCCGCTCGACCCGCCACATCCGCACTCAAGTTTTTTAACACCCATCAACTAATGGTAAGTCACTATTCACCTTTTTTTCGTATTAGCACGCCCGGCGGACCTTGACCTGATAATTAAAAAAAAACGTTGATAAATTATATAGCTAAACCTTCCCTACTTTATCTACTGGTGGAAACATGAAAATCCATCCAGTAGTTTTTCAGTTTCTCACGAACAGACAGACAAACCGACATAGCAGAGGATTTTGTTTTATACTATGTAATGATGACGCTGCTACATTTAAAAATGACCTAAATACAATTCCTCTAATATTTTACGTATTTTTTCGATATCTTTAAATTTTATACATGTTCATCATAAAGATCATAAAAAATATTGACGATAAAATTGGAACCATGTTCTCGATGTATAAAAACTCGAAATCATAAAAAAAAAAATGAACTTGTTATGTGAATAATTAAAATTGGATTTAGCTGATTTTCAAATGTAATTAATCATAGATATTTCCTTCTTTTAAAATGGAAACATATGTTTCCATTTGTGGTGTGCACACAATTTCACTAATGTCAAGTGAATATAATCATTAACGATGGAGATTGCACTAAACAAATTTCTTTTTTATATCCAGACCAGTCTATACAAACGGACACCAAAAACATAGCACATGTAACAGTAACACAGACTTATTTACATGAATAAGACTTTAAACTGTCTTTTACATATTTACTATATGTTGAAAAAAAAAAATCACATAACTTGAATAGTTGTTTGTTACGTAAAACGTTACGTCTTCACAGAACATTAAATAGTAATTATTCAGATTAGATTTACTAATTATTTATTTATAAATCGTATTGTGTTATGAAATAATAATAAACCAAAACTGTAATATCTTGTTCATTTATTACAGTGTGATCTCAAACGTCATCCAACTTGCACCAATTTGAAACAATGGAAAGGAGGTGTTGTGAGGATTGACCCCTTAGCATTAGTACAAGCCATCGAGAGGTGACTATTGTATCTTTAAACATATTTTTATGTTCAAAAACTTAACATTATTAGATTCTTTGTGAAATTATACATTTCATTACATTTTGTAGTTAACATTTAACCACAATTGTAGTTGTTATGAAAATATATTATCTCCAAGGTAATTGCTATAAGAATACTATTTTCATGTTGGCACTAGATTATCATATTGTTATGAGATGATTCTAATGCAATGTATTCCACTTTTAAAGTGTTAGTTAATACTAGGATTTGACCTCACCTAATATGTAAGTGAAATATTTTCATATAATCTATATACAAACAGGAAAAGACCAACGAGTTTTTTTTTTCGAAATGACTACGCTATTGACCCAGTAAGGTCTTAACAGCTTCACCGGACTACTAAGGCGAGCGCTTAATGCACTCAGCCGATTCTATTTTAGCAACCAGCTCAAGGGTGCACGGCACACCTCGGCTTGGCACAATTTGGCAACAATGCCTGTTGCATGCAAAATCGCGACCTATCTTAGCTAACCTAGCTAACTATTCATATATGTATGAGTTGTTGAAAGGTATATGTGTACCAAGCATACAAGCCTCAACAACTCCTCCATATATTTATTATCGGAAAATTGAGTTTTTCAGTTCCATAAGGGAAAAAAACTAAACCCTTCCATTTTCATGTGTAAGCGTGTAGAGGCGCGCACGTGTGTGGGGGTGATCGTGTAGTTAGACCAACCAGTTCAGCACATTTTTCTTCGTTAACGACCGATAATAGGGCGACGGACCCTAGCTCGGTTCTTTAAAAAACGTTTTTAAATTAAAATAAACTGTTAGGTAATCCTTGTAAAATTAATATTTTTTACAAAAAAAAATATCTCTTCGGATGTAACTCGGATTCGAACTGGGGTTACACGGATTTTCGAAGCAACCGATTTCCATCAGAGCAATTTTTTGTTTTGACAGTGGCGGCGAAATTTATCTTTATATTCTAGCTATACTTTTTCATTGCCTGGAAACTTAGATAAAATAGTTTCTATGAATGAAATCTAGCTGGATGGATTTATCGTCCCCGAAACTACCTACATCACGGAAATAGATAACGCCGTTTCCGAGATCCTGAATATATACAAATATAAAAATATACAAGAATTGCTCGTTTAAAGGTATTAGATATAGATAATACTAATATGGTGTGGTGTTTATGCTATTTACAGGTACCTAGCGCAGCGTGGGTACGCGAGCGGACGAACGCGAGAGGGTTCCGCTGGCGGCGCGCACTCTGACGACGAGGCACCCTCCGACGACGACGTCGACGATTCCTTGCACACACCGCCACATCACCACCCTGTCGAGTCAGTAACATTCCTCCTCAATAATACTTAACATTATAAGCCCTATTTGCACTAACTAGGCTAGTACACTCGGAACCTGTTATAACAACATCGAAGGGGCTACTCATATTTGGTCGTAGAAACCGACAGTCGTAACAACCGGTGACGTTTTCCTTTGTTCTGTATCAATATAACCGGTGTGTTGTTCTAAACGATGTCGCCATAAACGGTTTTGACTGTAATTTGGTTAGGTACCGAGAATCCTAAAATCTGCACTAGTAACTGGAAATAAATTCACACATTGCATAAATGTTTCAGATCTGAACATAAACTGGAGTTCTTGATCGGTGATACAGTGTTACCATATAACATGACTGTCTATCAGGCTGTGAGGCAATTTGGAGAACAATTAGATGCTGATACTGATACAGAAACACCACTCTGTATGTACTACTATTTTGTATTGTTAAAATACTATCCTGTAATGCCTCTACACATTTTTATTCGCAAATTCCAGCAAATGCGGGTATTTGGGTGCAAACGCACACAATTTATTACCGAGCAGTGGAAGGTGGAGAACAGCCGCGGGTTGACACAACTACATCTAAAAAAGGCAAAGGACAACCTACAAAGCTCTCTTCTAGGCGAAAACCAGATCTTCTTTGGAATGGTATGTTACTCAATTTTTTTTGCTTTATCTTATAATTTAACTTCTGGTAATAGTGAGATAATGGTAATAAAAATATTATTGTTTTAGAAGGGATAGTGCCAGGTCGGGAATCGCCGCTAGTCATGATCCTGCGATCTCCATTGCTCACTGAAGGTGAAGTAAAGGATGCGTCGTTGCCGGCGTTAGGGTTGCTCCGTGCACTGCACGCCCTCTCCCGGCACTGGTACACTCTGTACCGCGCCGCTTGTCTGCCCGACCATCGCCCACTCGTACCTAATATAGATTTCGTCAATGCCAAGGTACTCAATAGTCCTCTTGATCTCTCATACATCACTCAATTTCAATTATTTTACTAACATAGTAAATTTATGTTTCAGCTTGCCGCCAAAGCCAACCGGCAGTTGCAAGATCCCTTAGTGATAATGACTGGAAATCTTCCAGCTTGGTTGAAGAAAATCGCTTACGCTTGGTAAATAAGGTTTTATATTGTTTTAAAAGTACTTTCTCATTCAACAGATTCATTTTACAAATGTCTGTTGATTATTCCATTTGCTGATAATTGTGTCAATAATTTTGTATATATTTTAGTCCGTTCGTGCTTCCGTTTGAATGCCGGCACCTACTTTTCTATGTGGTGTCGTTTGATCGCGACCGAGCTCTACAGCGGCTGTTGGAGGCTGGAGGCGAGCGCGGCGCCGTCACAGCGGGAGAGGCGGAACGCGTGGCGCCTCGGCTCGATCGACGCAAGCGCACCGTACAGCGCCACAATGTCTTGCGTCAGGCCGAACACGTGATGCATGAGTTTGCACACTCCAAAGCGCTCCTCGAGATACAATACGAGAATGAAGTCGGCACCGGTCTTGGACCAACTTTAGAATTCTATGCGCTCGTCTCTCAGGAGCTACAACGCGCTGATCTCGATCTCTGGCACGGTAGCGAGAATTTCAAGCAAAAACCGAGCTCGTTCGGTGGTGAAATAGTAAAGTCTCACCCACCGCCGCAAACCGATCGCATGCCTGACGCTGCAGCAAGACTTGCCTCCTCGGTTCGCGACGCTCTAAACCTCGACGAGGACCGAGCTCGCGCTTCCTTTCCCGCTTCTCTGCCCGGATCCCTTCCGGCTTCACCGCCGGCATCTCTCCCAGCTGACCTGGATAAAGAGACTGCGGCACCGTCCCCGCCTCCCGATGCAGCGTGCGTCTCCTGGCCTTGTGGCCTCTTCCCGCAGGCTATAGGCCGTAACTCGCGAGCCTCTCACGTATCGCGCGTCAAGGCAAAGTTCCGTTTCCTCGGGAAATTTATGGCAAAGGCTGTTATGGATTCGCGCATGGTAAGCGTGTTGAAACGTAAATTTTATTGGATCCTAATTTAAATCCTTTTTTACATGGCTATGATGTGTTTGCAGGTTGATATCCCATTATCGGTTACTATGTACCGATGGGTGGTGAATGAGGATAGATGGCTCAATTTGAGCGATGTACGTCACGTTGCGCCAGAATTGTGGCGTTCGCTATGTCGACTACGTCGTGTCGCTGATCGCGCACAAGTTATCGCTGCCGATTCTAGGCACACAACTGATCAGAGAACACAATTGGTAAGTTTAAACCTGCTTCCATAAAACTCATTAATTTAATATTATATTGTTACATAATATATAGTTTGAGTTGAATATTAAATCAGAATGTTTAATAAATAGCAGAGCATAGTATGGAAGATTAAATAAATAATCTAATGCCACAGAACTCGACAGTGTATTTCCTGTAACACATTACATATATCCACTCGGACATAGTTGTTTTTTTTTTTGGAACTGAGACCCTTATAAGTATACTTGGCAAATGTATAGTCATTTATTATAATAGTAATGATTCTGTACACAAGGGCATAACTGAAAGTTTATGATGACAGATAAGCAATCTAGAACTTGATGGATGTCCAATCGAAGAGCTTGGCCTGGACTTCATTCTCCCTGGTGATGGATGCACCGAGCTGCGTCGCGGCGGTCGAGATCTACCCGTCACTGCGCATAACTTACACAACTACATAGAATTAGTGACACACTGGCTACTTTATGAAGGTATTAAAAATGATTAATAGTATTATAGTATATATAACACACACACACAGAAAGTTGTAATTGTATTTAGAAATTAAGACACCTTTTTCATTATGTTATGCAATAATAATTTATTTGTGAGTAGCTCTAAAGAAAATTTGTGTCATTTTGTACAGGTGTAACTAAACAGATGGAAGCATTCAAAGAAGGATTTGAATCGGTATTCCCCTTAGCCAATCTCAAAATATTCTATCCGGAAGAATTAGAACAAGTCTTCTGTGGAAGTCCATCAGGTAAATCAACTATTACCTAACACTGTCATATTGGAATGATGCATTTTGCTATATGGAACAGTGTATTGTTTTTATAAAGTAATTCTATGAAAATCGCAAATGAAACCACATATAGTCCGCGTCAAACATTTTGACCACTCTGAAGTAGATATAAAGAACACAAATTTAGGTATCAGAGGAAAACGGAAGAGGTGAAGGCCGTCCCTATTGTATCTAGATTGAGATGTGTCAATGTCAGTGCTAATTGCAGTACATTCATATTCAGGTAGTCCGGTGAAGCTGTAAAGGTCTTGCAAGGCCAATAACATTGTAAGGTCGAAAAAAAAAGTTATTTGTCAGTTACATGTTCGCTATTTTTGGTCCTTTTTTGTTGATATTTTTATTGTTTTCGTTAATTACTATCTTTAATGTTACTTGTTGATATTTGTTATTATTAGAAGACCCATACTCTTAGAAAAATAATGTTTATATTAAAGATATTGACCCATTATAATTAAATGTTTAATTAGGAATGATTTGTTTACTACCGATGCATTTCATTTACAACAAAGCTATTTTAGCGACACATATAATACTTACGTCAAACAAAGGTGGATCATTGAATTAAGGTATGTGATTATTCAAAACTCGCAAACCAAGTAGTTATCAGATGTTAACAGACAAATACATCATGTGGAGTATAGTTATTATTCCAGTTTTGTCTATTACTTTTATTTTATTATTGAGCTATAATTATTAATTTCTAGTCTTTCATGTTATTATTACCCTACTAGCTATTTTTTTATTGTCTTGTTATTTTGATGCTTTTCCTTTGCAAGTATTCATACATATATCGTATGTATGTATATGTCCACTTAATTCAAATAAACAGATTCAGATATATTACCTATCAAAATGTTTAAGTTACTACACAAGCAGATTCATATTTTCATTTCACATAGAGGATTTTCCTCTGGAGATAGCAATGTTGAAATATTTCGAATTGGTTGTGTAAACATCTTGACTGTACTATACGCAAGGCTGAACTTAAAGAAGGACCAAAAAGTTTCACACGGACTATAATGCATAAATAAAGTAAATAAGAACATTATTACTAAAGTATATTCAACTAATAAAAAAAAATCTTTTTGTAGGTGGTCGTGACCAGAGGTGGGATCCTCGTATGCTTGCAGAGTGTATCCGTCCTGACCATGGCTATAATGCAGAGTCTCGTGCCATTCGCATGCTCATTGATATACTCGCCTCTTACAACCGTGAAGAGCAAAGGCTCTTCTTACAGTTTGTTACAGGCAGTCCACGTTTGCCAACTGGAGGTGAGTACTACGTTACCACATAATATGCAGATTATAAAGTATAAACCAAATGCAATGATGTTATAGATAAGGTATTGTTTCAAGAAATTATATTTTGAAAATTTAAGGTTATATTGTTCATTTGATCAAACAAAATTACAATAACATAAAAATGGGAAATTTTGAGCAAGTCCTTTAATTTTGTATCTTTAAAGTTTTTCGAGAAAATAAATTAAGGTTCCTAGATTTTATTTACTACATTTAAATCAAAAATGCTCATTTGTAGTAAATGTTATTCTTATAAAAATAAACGAAATATGAACCAGTGAGATTTACTATAATTGATCTTTATAGTTTTTGTATCTACATACTTTTTAACTCAGTGTAATCTATTTCATGAATATAACGAGAAAATATATCACTTGCTATATTATCGGCTGAGTGCCTTAAGCGCTCGCCTTAGTAGCCCGGTGAAGCTGTTAAGACCTTGCTAGGTCAATAACGTAGGCGATTCGAGAAAAAAAAATCACTTGCTCTATTTTAAAATAAACAAAAAGACATGTTCAAGTTATGACGATTTATAATGTGAACCTAAAAGAATAAACAGGAACTCAAACATTTCCCCATGATGAATGAAATTAAGCCTAATACTGAAAGAAGTTATCTTACACAAATTAAGTTACAGTGTAAGTATTAATATTCTGTTGATTGATATAATATGAACACATATTTCATTATATTATCAGGTTTCAAAGCTCTCAATCCACCATTGACGGTTGTTCGGAAATCATTGGAGTCGTCATTAGATCCAGATGAGTACCTTCCGTCGGTAATGACATGCGTCAACTACCTGAAGCTGCCCGACTACAGCAGTTCTGAAGTGATGCGTGCCAAGTTGTGCCTCGCTGCTTCCGAAGGCCAACACTCATTCCATCTGTCGTGAATCACTCATCGTTTCTCCTCTTTCATGGATACATTCAACTATCTTTCAAAGTTATTGAGTAAACGCGGTGTGAATGCGGTTAGTGATATCTATAGTAAACAGTGCTATACCTTAAAGTACGCACGCTCCGAATGACTGATGTTTATGTGCAATCAGAGTGAATTTATTACTATATAATTATGTCGGACACTAAAAGTGCTGTTCTGTAATTTTGTTTATTCTTTGGATTCTTTTTAGACTACAAAAATGTGTTTATATTAATTATATTTTGTGTTAATTTAATGTGATAGCTTTGTATATTATTTTCTCTATGAGTATAATACACCAGAGAGGACTCGTCACTCTCGTTAGATTTATTGTAATATGGTGCAGATAAAAATGTACGCCAGCTGATTAATACACAGTTTACATTGAATTACATTACAGTGTATCGCGTTCTCGGCGAATAATTGTTGTTGCTATAAAATGCGCATACTCTTTATTCATTCTGCAAGGTAATCTTCTCTAAGTACTGTGTAGTTTTGTCCCTATTAAACGGACCAGAATATTTACTCCTTATGGATCCCTGAAAATCTTTTGGGATTCTATAAATAAAATAGCATTTATTACCAAACGGTGTATGTTTTGATTAATATTTAAGTATCGTAAAATATGAGTAAAGAAAAAGTGCAAAGTTTAAAAATGTAACAATTCAATAAAACTATGTAAACGATATTCATTAAATACCGAGGTTTTTTTTTATCATCCTTTTAACAATATAGACGATTCCACTTATAAATCATTTACAAAGGTAAGAATGATGTTAATATAACAAGTATTTGGTCCAGCCAATATTCTGTTTCCACCTGTTGAATAAAAATGCATTTGGTATCACATTCTGGAACCACCTCAGTACAAATCGGAAAAAAAAAACAAAATTTATAAATAATAATAAGATGTAGAATTGAGTGATTTAAAGACTGACTACCAAACAAATATATGCATTAACTTCATAATAGCAATTAGACAACTTATAATAGGGATTTTTGTCATTGTAATTTTGAATAAACAAACACGTTTATTTGTAAATATTATAATTAACTGATACATATACTATGGTTCTATTACATACACTTTTATAAAATACAATGTTACATTATATTGTGATAATAACAAAAATATAAAATAAATATGTTACTTTACATGCGTAAATAGCAGTGTACAAGGTGAAAAAAAAACTCTGCCTATTTTTTAAAAGTTCGAGGTTGAAAAAGAAACAAAAATCCTGCATTACCCAAAGTATTCTAAAGTATGGGTATATCATTAAGATAACAATACTCTTGAATTAATCGTTTATTATAGCTAAATAAAAAAATAATCTGATATAGATCCATGATCTAAGGCTCTTATCAAATCTATACCTCAGCTGAGAAATCTTTTCTCTTGTTAAAATGACAAAATTGACCATCACTATTTTAAACACATGTTTGTAATGGTAAAAATAAAAATAGCATTTTAATAAACATATAAGCATAATTTTAGCAGTGAATAATTAAATATACAATATTTTGAAAATTAACCTTTGAACCTATATTATTTAATAGAAATAACCATACACCTAACCTAAAATGTACACTTGGGTATCTACTAAAATTAACTAATTCTAGTGTATAAATAGCTCACAGCACCATTGCAACCCATCCGAGAATGAGACAGGTTCCTCCCAATGGTGTAAGTTGTCGAAGTTTCCGATCACCAGTGAATGCATGATAGTAACATGTGCCACAGAACATCCCCATACCAGCAATAAAAAACGCACCTGCCTGTAAATAAGATTATGATAAACATGATTTTCTTTATCTGACCACAATCTATGTGCTATTTTATAAAAGTAAAACTATAGCGTCTGTACATTAATAATATATATCCTCAAAATCTATTTGACTTAATATATCAGTTTGAACAACATCGCTATCCAGAGCACAAGAGAGTGTAGATTTTGTTATAGTACGGATGAAACCCCAAACACCTCTTGTGTGAATGTGATCCACTGAAGCCTACCAAAACCTATTCTGGGAAAGTATGTATTAGTCCCAATTGAGGTACATAAGCTCTCATCAAAAAGTTCTGCATTTCTTAAATGCTATAGGACTAGGTAGGGAGTTTTAGTAATATAGGGGCTGTCACAATACATCAGTTTTGGTCGCAGTGATACAGGACTTTGTATAGATGCGTTTCTCGAATTAAGATAATATTTGTTTGAAAATGCTAATTTTGAAACTAAAGTACTAAGTAATTTTTATATATGGGTTAAGTATAGTTAGGGTCAACAAACAGGTTAGACAAAATCAGTTAACAGAAACATTTATTTCAAGGATTATGTTTGTTCAGATAAGTCAGCTTAGTCCTGTTTGTAAAGAAATAAGAAAATTACATTTCATAAAAGAGTCACATAACATACTCTTGGGGTGTATTATTTCAGCTATTGTTTAGCTGTCTACAAAAGAAAAGTGCATCGTGAGTTTACCTATGGCAATTGGGAACAAATGGTCATAAAAAGACTTGATTTTGTGACTGGCCAACAATGTGTTAACTGACTAAAACTAACAAAATGTTCACGAGTTCACAACTTTAAATTGTATTCAAGTGATTACAATAATCAGTAAAGCTTTTAATAATTGTAAAAGAAATTGAAAACTAAAAATGTAAGTCTCATTTGAATAATTATTTAATATTATTACTATTCATCTCCTCTGATTCTGATGAAATTTGGTACACAGGAAACATATATAGTTCTATATTAATAATCTTAATGATAAGTTGATTTTAAATAATATTGTTCAATTAATTATTATTAAATTAACTAGCTGTAATTGGTATATTTCAATAGCCACCAAAAATAATATCGGCTTGTTGTGAAGGTATAGCCAATAGACATATGTACAAGGAAATTAACATTTTCTTTTCTTTAAAAATTTGGGGGTATATAAAAGTGAGCTTTTAGCTTTCCTCAAACACAGGAACTGTAGGGGCCTCTCAGGCCAACGGCACTAGTTAGATTAAATACAAGAAAACTTGATGCAATACACTAATCTAATGTGCAAGATATAGAACTATACAATTTTTAATAAAATAGTTATAAAAGTTAACATGACAGTAGCATACAAGCATAAGAGCCATCTGAGATAAAGTGACTGTTTTATTATATATAGAAAGAATAATGTAAAGTTTCTTACTATATAAGGCCTTCTACATAGAGGGACAGTGACTAAAGCCAAGGTATGAAGAAAATGGAATCTGTTTGCAGTTTCGAAAATCTTTTTAAGATCTTCTTTAGCTTCAGTTTCGGGAAAAGTACGATGTGCACCCATAGCACCGAGGACAACAGCAGCTGCTCCGCTCACGCCCGCTAGTCTTACGAAAGGGCCGGCTTCTTGCGCCAGCTGCCACAGTGGTACTCTCACCATTATGCTAGTTGGTGTGGAGTCAATCGAGTGAGATTTAAAAATGCCCTGAAATTTTCGTACACTTATCACTGAAATCAGAACTTGGGTAATTTATCATATCATATCATATGTAAGATAACAAACAGATTTTATTCCGAAATATCGTAACTTACGATGCTCCGTAATATATTCATTGTTCCATCCGCCACCGTATTAATCATAAGTGCATCCATTAAATTAACCATACCTTTTACTTTTGAAAACTACGGACTCAAATCAGATTTTATATATAAAGCACAAATTGACTACAAAACAATTACAATGTCATAATCGCAAAGTAATTTTACAATATGACCACAGACTACAGAGTATGTTGTTGATAAAAAATCTATATGATTATTTTAAAAAATTTCGATATTAATTACTAGTATTTTTATACAATATAATGATAGCTCAATATTAATACTTGGATATCGGTGCAGTGGTCAATATATTTTTATTATACACATTGTCATCTTCTTACCCTTATCCCATGTTGATAGGGCCGATACAACATGGTGTTCTTTTACACTCTCCTCTGTCATCTTAGAATTCAAACTTTTTATAAACATGTCATTTTTCACACATTTTATCCATACATTTTTCAGTTTTTTTAGACATATATTCGTCTACCTTAATACTATTCTAGCTATATGTCTTTCATCTCTCTTTATGACATGCCTGTACCATGCTAATCTATTACTCCTCAACTTCCCTGTTACAGGACCTGCAGGTGATATTTTCAAACTTCATCTGGTATATTCATTTTTATTCTTATTGATTCTAATTACAATACACATTCATCGTTACAATCATAATATCTCTGCCACGTACAGTTTTCTCTCATCGGTTTCTTTTGCATTCTAGCACTCAGATATGAGATATATACAGTATGGCTGGTTTTATAATAGCTTTATACACCTTCCCCTTGAGTTTTAAGGGCATTCGTGGATCGTAAGATACCCCAAATATCTTTAGCCATTTTCTGCATTTATCTTATTCCTCACGTCATTGTCTACGCTGCCGTCGTTTTGGATGAATGAGCCGAGGTATCGGTATTTGGATCAGGCTGATAATGATAGTCCTAGTAGTCAAACAGCTGAACATAAAGTAACGAGTAGTTTTAAAAACTTTTACTGAAAAACATTGCTATATTTGCAATAGTTTGCTATAATTGCATAGTGAATATCAATATGATTGAATAAGTTTTGTGCAAGTGGCCCTCAGAACTGTAATGTAACATTTTAAAACCTTTATGTATCTAATAAATTTACTGGATTAAAAATTGTAAATCATTGTTAAACGGAATTACAATTGTTGTTTCAATAAAGCCGATATATTGAAATATAGATATCTTTATTTAAACTCCGATTTTGATGTTCTTAAAATTATCGATTTATCGAATTACCGATATTTTTAGAAACATAAACAGTCCTGCCACAGAGTATTTTATATTATACGAATATGACAGTGAGTGTTGTCATACTTATTATACACTTTGGTTTTGTCAGAGCACAGGTTTTCTATTACCTATTTGCCAGTTTATATAAGGTACTCTGTGTTGCCAGTCTGCAATTGCCCAATAAAAGTTTTTTTATTGTTGTCACAGTTGAAAATAAATTTGTGCCAACGATATTATCAAATAATACAAAGCGACACGCTTTATTGAGATCACACCTGAGATAATTATACAGATAATCTTTATAATTTCTCACTACGGGCTAAACATTAGTCGCGTGTTTTCTTTAGATTTAAATTCCATATTTTTGACAGGTAAAACATGATGCTTAGTTATTAAATGTCCCGCATTCAATATTCAGAAAGTTGGCCAGTTTATGTATATTTGAAGAGAAAACTTCTTAAGGCGTCGATTTGGAGACGCTGAATCGAGTTTACGCGATTCCACTCGAAATCAAGTACACTCGGTTCGGCTCTAGTAGTCATCAAATCAACCTCGTTAACCAAGGAGTAAAACATTCCACTAATGCCTTCCAGCTATTATTTATTACTCATGATAATAATAAAATAATATGGTCTATGTTTTGTACATAATCCATTGATATACAAAACTTTTTTTGAGTTTTTATATGTCAATGATATAATCACTGTAATATTTCAAGTGTCAATACTTTGCGCATTTAAATGTTCTTTCTTTCATTTACATATAAACATTGATATATAAATCTGTAGTAACTTTGATGGATATATATTTATTTATATAATTTAATCAGTTCTTTAAAAAAACATTATTAAATTAAAATAAACTGTTAGGTATGCTTTATAAAATTATTAACATTAAAAAAATATTAGAAAAATATATTTCTTCTGCTGTCACTCGAATTCGAACTGGGGTTACATGAATTTTCGAAGCAACCGATTTCCAACTGAGCTATTTTTGTTTTGAGAGCGGCGGTGAAATTTACCCATATTCTAGTTATATTTTATATGAACTAAATAACACAATTTTTGTAAATATTTTATTGAATTGATTTGATTATTCGACAACTTTCAATTGAGTATTTGTATAATGTCATTCCGTTTGCTTAGGTATATGAACTAAATAAGACACAGCGTGTCATTTTAGAGTAGGTACTGCTGTTAAGTCAATTTTGTACTTGTGACAGCATACACCTGCGTATCTGAAAATAAATATTAAGAGTTATGATTAATTGTATTATGAATTATATATTATATAATAGATTACGTGGCAACCAATAAGAAATAAAATGTTGCTGGTGGCAATATTCGCAACAAAGCATTGATAATACTTTTACCTAAGATTTCCTTTTTTTGTTCTCGAACTGTTATATATTATTACATTGTCTCTGGCCTTTTTGAAAACAGCGACATATGTCAGATAGATACAAATTTTTCCTCGACAAAAGAAGTGGTTATTAAAAGTTTCGGTTTGCAAAGTCAGTATTTGATTTTATCATTATATCACATTGAACACGTCCCAAAATATATAATCACGCTAAGACCAATAGGAGCGGAGCACCAATGAAGAATGTTTAAAAATTGTGGTTTTTTTCCTCTTGAGAGCTTCCGCTGCGTGTTAGCGTTAGCCCAAAGTACCTATTCCACGAGAACGAAATCGTGAGCAGAGGCTAGTTCAATATAAATTCATAATCGTTACAGAAAATTGTCTTAAAATGAGTTTAATGGTATAGGAATTCAAGAATAAACTTAAATTTGAAACTGATGCAATTTATTTCAATGTATACTTGTTGCCTTTTGGGAATTTGAAAAAAAAAACATCTAATCAATATTCTCGATTATAATCATTTTGTCATTTTCGGACAACTAAATTAAAATACATGCGTGTTTAAAGATAGGGAAAAAACGACTTGACTTTAAAATTTTTATTAATAACAAACACTGAAGCTCGTAAGTAATCTGGACATAATAACAATCGGGGAAGGAACTGACTTGAGTACGCGCAATGTAATGGAAAGAATGATAAAGTCTAAAGCATGTTTAATACAGTTTTATTTTTAGGAAAGTATTTTATACAAAAGTAAAAAACCTATGTATTTTCAGATGAAAAATAGACAATATTTTACAGTGATCGGATATTCTATCTTCTTTTTTTCTTGAACTGACTACACTATTAACCTAGCAAGGTCTTAACAGCTTCACCGGACTACTAAGGCGAGTGCTTTAGGCACTCAGCCGATTTTATTTGGGCAACTAGCTCAAGGATGCACAGCACTCCTCGGCTTGGGCTGTTTCCTGATACATGCAATTCACGACCTATCTGAGCTAACCTAAGTTAAGCTACATATTCATACCTATATGAGTTGTTGAAACATATATATCGAGCATATATACCTCAATAACTCTCATATGTATCTTCTGTCGAATAATTTTGTTAAACTATTTCAGTTCGATAAGGGAAAGAATAAAACCCTTACACTTTCATGTGCAACCATTTGTGCGTGAATGTGTGTGGAGGTGATATGTGTAATGTTGTTGCAGTGTTGTAAGATTTTGTGTCACTGTATCGCGCGAGCAGCGTACTCAAAGGCTCCAAGCCGAGGGAACGGACCTAGGAAATTCTGTGCATGAACCAAACACACTAAGTGTAAAGGGATTCAGTTCCACGTACAATTAATCGAACTGGCCGTCAAGTTTTGACGATTGTCATTATCTAATTAACATAGCCAGACGAAGACTGTGGAATCTCCCTAAAACCTTAGGATGTCATCACGTGGTTTTTCCTTAACCAAAAGCTTGAACTTATACTTGTTCCTCGATGCCGCGCGCCGTACGAGCGCACGATCACTATGGAATAATTGTTACTATGTAAATAATGTGATTATGAATTTTTTATGTTTACATAATTTACCTTAAAACTCTCAATCATCAAATGCATTCACCAATTTACTTGTGTAAGTTCGTTATCAGGTTGAAACTATTGTCGAATATGAAACATAAAAACTCGCTAAAAAGTTTTAGAAAGGGGGTTATCATTTTGTTAGAACATTAAAATTATCCCAAGATACTTTATTATTATTATTTATTACCTTCTGTTACTATTATTATTTTTATTTATTACCTTCTCGATAATATCAGGAATAATCTGGAGAATTGGTTGCCAAAAAAAGTAGAGGAATTAAGATTTAACTATTTAAAAGAGGTCGGTAGGCGTTTATGTTTATAAAGATTTAAAAACGATATAAAGAGAAAATTTAAAGCCGTGTTTGATTTAAATAAGTGGATAATAAATCCTATCCGCTCGCTTCGGAAGAGTCAACATCGATCTCAAGATGCTCCGTGAAGGAGCGAAACTCGTTTAGAAGTAGTGGTGGTCAATTAATTCAAGGCGGAAGTTCAAAGTAGAGTCCACTATAATATTTAATGATGGATTTCCGCAAAGTAACGCCTTCTTCAATGAAATATTAAATCCTAATGTAGCTAGTTGCTCGCAACTTTGCTCATATTATAGTGGATTTCATTTATCCTTTGGGAATAGTATATGTTTTTGGAATTAAAAGTAACCTGTTTTTTTCTGTACCCTACGTCTATGCAACATTTTATGATTGGTTGTCTAGTCAAGGCGTAAAAGCAATGATATCATAATTAAAAAGCTGTAGATACATCATAAATGCTTCGACAGCGCCTAGTTAAAGCTCGGCTAGCTAGTTTAATTTTGACAGCTGCCCCCTCAATCCACCTGTATCCAAGCAACATATAACTATTTCTTTTTCACCGCCGATATTGAGAATATGCTATCTTACTTCCACATTTTATCTTGTAACGTGCTGGCCATAAAAATTGTCTCTGGCCCTTTTTCAAAACAGCGACATATTCGTGGTCACTAAAAAAGATACAAATTTTTCCTCGATAAAAATGGACATTAAAAGTTTCGGTTGCAAAGTCAGTGTTTGATTTTATCATAATTTCACATCGAACACGCCCCAAAATTGGTGACCTCCGACGCATGTGATTGACAAACAATATCAACATCAACACAAACATTATCGAGCAATCACAATTTTCACAACCGAACGGCGAGGCCCTATACAACGGTGACTTCAACATTGCACCGACGAATTTCACGACGGCCAACTACGCAGAGGAAAGGACCCCTGCATGACCCGTGACTCATCCACTTCAAACACAACGGTGAGATCTTTCCTTTACTGAACGTGCAGTAAACACGTTAACTCACAACAACTCAACAAGGAAACGAACGAGGACTGTATCTCAGCTGGAACCATCAACCGTCTACAACATGGACTCACCAGCAACGCAATTGGCTACGCTTAAAGAAATGGTGCAGCAACTACATGAAATAGCGTCCCTAAGAAACCAAAAGCAACGTGTATCCCGTAGCCCCTCTACCAGCAGAAGACGACACCATACACCTGCGCTACGATGTTGGTATCACAACAAATTCGGTAAGAAGGCGAACAAATGCATTGTTCCTTGCGAGTGGACTGAAGAAGAACCCAAGCAGCAATCAGTGACGATGGGCACTGATTGCTGTTTATTTGAAAATAATAACCGTCGCTTATTTGTTACTGACAGGATCACGAAGCACCGGTTCCTAGTCGACACGGGGTCTGATCTATGCTGTTTCCCTTATAGCTGGTTACGAGAAAAAAGATGCCCCTCTAATTGGGAGCTCAGTGCCGCTAACGGCAGCTCAATTAAAGCTTTTGGCACCGTCACTCTCCGACTCGACTTGGGACTACGCCGTGATTTTAGATGGGAATTTGTAGTCGCAGATGTCAGTACTGCCATTATTGGCGCAGATTTTTTGGCACACTACCATCTTTTGCCAAATTGTCACAACAAGAGGATAGAGGATGGTAAGACTGGTCTGTCAGCAAACGCTTCCACAACCGTTATTGAGCATTCTAGCGTTAAGGCAATAGGTCCCTCGGATTCTGCATTTGCACAAGTGCTTGCCGAATTCTCAGACATTTTCCGGCCTCCCGGTCTTCCTCGTTTTCATAAGCACAACACAGTCCACCATATACGGACTACAGATGGGCCTCCAGTATCATGTCGACCTCGTCGGTTAGCTCCTCAGAAACTTACTGCTGCAAGAGCGAATTTGAAAGCATGGTACGGAACGGCATTGCCCGCCCGTCTCAAAGTGCTTGGTCCTCTCCGCTTCATATGACGGTCAAGAAAGACCTTTCTTGGCGACCTTGCGGTGATTATCGCGCTTTAAACGCGCGAACCATACCTGACCGTTATCCCGTCCGACATATGAACGATTTCAGCCACAATCTAGCAGGTTCGAAAATTTTTAGTACCATCGACCTGGTAAAGGCGTACCATCAGATTCCAGTATACCATGAGGATATCCCGAAGACCGCCATTGTTACACCATTTGGCCTCTTCGAATTCCCTTATATGACCTTTGGTTTACGCAATGCTGGACAAACATTCCAAAGATTTATTGATGAGGTCACACAGGGATTGGATTTCGTTTTCCCTTACGTGGATGATATCCTCGTATTTTCTGAGACCGAATCTCTGCATAAAGACCATCTTAGAATCTTGTTCAAGCGCCTACAAGATTATGGTGTCATAGTGAACGCACCAAAGTGTATGTTTGGTGCCCCAGAAGTAGTCTTTCTGGGTTACACAATTAACTCTGAAGGAACTCGCCCTCCTCAGGATCGAGTACAAGCTTTACTGAATTACGCGCCGCCTAAAACTATTAGTGGAGTCCGACGTTTTCTTGGTATGTTAAATTTTTATCGCCGCTTCATACCTCATGCTGCACAATTTCAAGCACCACTCATTGACGCAGTAGTCGCCACCAACAGTAAAGGCGCAAAACCATTTTTATGGACGCCCAAGCTGTTGGAGCATTTTGAAGCCTGCAAAACTAGTCTATCAAAGGCAACTTTACTTCAACATCCAATTAACGATGCACCTCTCGGTCTGTTCACAGATGCTTCCAGCATTCACGTGGGATCGTGTTTGCAGCAACAAGTCAATGGTCAATGGCATCCTTTAGCTTTTTTCAGTAAAAAATTGACTTCCAAACAATCACAGTGGCCTGCTTATTACCGAGAGCTATTAGCAATATACGAAAGTGTACAACATTTTCGTTATATTTTAGAAGTTAGCAATGCAACCATTTTCACTGACCACAAACCTCTGTTATACGCTTTTGTTCAAAGACGAGAGAAGCTTCCTTCTGCACATCTGAACCAACTATCTTTCATCAGTCAATTCACAACTGACATTCAGTACATTAAAGGTTCTGAAAACCTTATTGCTGATGCCATGTCACGAATTGAGGCAATTTCATTAGAGCAAGAGTATGAAAACTTAGCACGCTCTCAAGGCTCGGATGAAGAACTTCAACATTTGTTGAAAAACGGTTTAAGCCTTAAACTTACCAAAATTAATATTCCTGGTACTGGCATTTCTCTATTCTGTGATGTTTCCACAGATAGGCCGCGTCCGTATGTGACTCCAGAACTGTGGCGGGTTGTGTTCAATAAGCTGCATAATTTGAGCCATCCCGGCGCACGAGCTACCACCCGCCTTGTCACCGAGCGGTATGTTTGGCCATCCGTTAATAAGGAATGTCGCGAGTGGTCACGAGCGTGTCCTGCCTGCCAACGCAGTAAAGTCTCCAGGCATAATACCGCTCCCCTAATTAATTTTAAAACCCCATCTGGTCGATTCCTCCATGTCCATTTGGACATCATAGGACCATTACTTGTTTGCGATGGTTATCGCTATTGCTTAACAGCAATAGACAGGGTAACGAGGTGGCCAGAAGTATGGCCAATGCGTTCTATAACCGCAGAAGAAGTGGTAGAGACTTTTCACTAGAGAATGGATCTCTAGATTTGGCATACCACTCTGTATCACGACGGACCAGGGTACTCTATTTGAGTCTGACCTATTCCGCAGACTCCTCATCACTTTTGCCACTAAACGACAAAGGACAACCGCATATCACCCACAGGCAAATGGTATGATAGAGCACGTACATAGGCAACTTAAGGCCTCTTTAATGTGCCATGAACAGTCCTGGCTGAACGCTCTACCATTTGTACTTTTAGGCATGCGCTCCGCTTTTAAAGAGGACCTCAAGTGTACAGCCGCCGAGCTTATGTACGGTGAAACATTGAGGCTCCCAGGTGAACTACTTGTTGCACCGCAGAACCCTATTAACGGTGAAGATCCAACTGATTTGGTCGTTAGGTTACGTAAACATATGTCGAACATTCGACCAGTACCGGCATCTTGCCATGGTAACCAAAAGTCGTTCATATTCAAGGACATATCAACAGCTACGCATGTATACTTGCGTGATGACGCTATTCGACGCCCTCTTCAGCCGCCTTATACAGGACCTTATCAGGTTCTTGAACGGTCAAGTGACGGTAAAACGCTCACTTTGGACATCAAGGGTAAGAAAGTGGTAGTCAGTATCGATCGCGTCAAACCTGCTTTCTTCTCGGAAGTTACTCCTCAACCCTTCCAACCATCTTCACCAGTCACATCCGTTCCTCCTATCCTCAAGCCACCTATAGATAATTTATTACCTTCACCCTACGTTACTCGATCTGGTCGTCGTGTTAAATTTAAACCGACGCTAGATTTGTAACGAACTTTTATGTATATAGTTGTATTACTGCCATTATAAAAACTTATGTGTATTATAATTATTTATTTTTTAAGACTATTGTAACTTGATGTTGTAACTCTAAATCTTAACTCTAAATCTTTAGTTATGTATGTATATTTAGTTACTTAATGTAAATATGTGTATAATGCTCTGTTTTGTAAATGTTTTTATACTGGGTTTTCTTTACTCCGTAGGGGGGTGGTGTAGCGTGCTGGCCATAAAAATTGTCTCTGGCCCTTTTTCAAAACAGCGACATATTCGTGGTCACTAAAAAAGATACAAATTTTTCCTCGATAAAAGTGGACATTAAAAGTTTCGGTTGCAAAGTCAGTGTTTGATTTTATCATAATTTCACATCGAACACGCCCCAAAAATCTAAAGCAGTGTGGCATTACAATATTACTTTACGTGTGTGCATTATCGTACCATTTTTTTAATCAAAATATCATGTAGCTAACATATCTTTAGAGATAATATCATTTAGTGAAAGCGTAGAAAACAGATAAACAAACACACTTTAATGAACAGATGGGTCTCATGATGTTAAGTGATCACCGTCCATAGACAGTTGTAACACCAGGTGAGTCGTAAGTGCGTTGTCAGCCTGTGTTGGGGGAGGGAGAGGAAGGGAAGGAGGAAGGGGAAGGAGAGGATGGGCGGGTCTCCGGCGCTCTCGCTGACCGAACGAAACGCAACCATGCAAGCACTGCTACTTCACGTCAGTTTTCTGTGGGTTGGGTGGTACTACTCCGGACAAGCCGACATTCATAGTAAAACCAGTACCACCTACAAAATATTATCATAAATCGAATTATATTATCATTCGATTATTCATAACTATAATTATATTAAGGGAATGAATGCCAAACACAGAGTTAAACAAGGAAAATGATAACCTTTTATATATATGATTTTATCTGGCGGATGATTAAATAATATTCTTACGAACTTTGAAGTACAGTATCGTATTTAGTTTCCATTTATTTTCGCTAATTCACTATTTTAGAAACTTCACGCGAATTGAAAGATAATTTTCGAGTCAGTAAATAGGTAACATCAGTTATTGCATAAATACATAGAGATACAAGCATATAGAAGAGAAGACATCAACAATATAAATAAAAAAGTCGTATCATTCGGATTGATATTTCCGTTGGAATTGTAATTGGCATTTAATTCAATTGCACCTAAAACAAGACAAATCCGCTTGCAGTAATTTTAGCCGGTCTACATTAATCGTGATAAACACATGCAAATTACCATATCGTTGTCAAGATTTTGTCTATACTGCTACTGATTCTATTTGATATCCTTGCAATCCCAAGATTTCAAAACAGTTGCAAAGTTATTTATGTAAGATAAAAAAAACGGTATATACGGTCTCCAAAAAACCCTATCTTGCGTATTTACGTTATAATAGTTTTATGCCTTAACTAATCAATTGCTCATCATGAAATTTGCATAAACGTTGTGAGGGGTTCAGAATACGGGTCCATGTGGTGGAGGCGCATTGTGCCAATACGACTCTCACAGTTCGTCGGGGGGGGGGGGGGGGGTTTAACACCCACTCCCCTTGAGGGGTCTACCATCTTGACCTTTCAAACCACAGTCGGGCTCCTCGGAGGGGCCTACACCTGTCATGGGAGCAGACGTACTGCCAGTCGGCTGTCCCTGCTTCCCGGGTCAAAGGGTGTACCAAGGCACTATGGGACTTTAGTCCGTGCGAATGTGCATTACCTATCCTCAGCTGCCCGGCCGAATAGGTATCCATTAAGGATCTCCCCATGTAAAAAAGGTTGAAGAATACGACATAGGGTACCTTTTCCCCAAAAAACGTAGTGATATCGAGAGATAGGTTAAATTTAAATTAACACGAGCAAAGCCGCTACAAAAAGCTAGTAGTGTATGATATATAATGATATAAGGATTACATCTACGAATGACAGTAGTACTCACTTGATTGTTTACTGTTAACAAGATGATTGCATAAATAATTTATCAAAATCTAACACGTTCCCTAGAACAGTATAAATAAAAATATTGTACAACTGGAATAAGGAGCGTCTGGCTCCGGTGTCTTCCACCACGAAACTTGTTAGAGATCGCCAATCGCGGTTGCTTTATATATGCAGTCAAAATAACCTAGAAGCCAGAATTTTGTGTTTGTAGGTAGATATGTCTGTACACGTACGAACCATCTTCGGTCCGCGGGTTTCCCAGAATGAGGAAAGTAATGTCATAAGTTCTCATTTAGAATTCTTTAGACATTAACAGTTCAATGCACTCCGTCATACTGTTTCCTTATCCTTATTGTTAGTATTTCAAAACATAACAAATTCTACAATCGAGAATTACAACAAGGTCACATTTACTAAATGAATTATTTTGCTATTAAAGATCAATTGTATTAATAAGCTATCATTAATCAAAAACATCATTCACACAATTTATTTAACGCTGTTGAATCTTATAATTTCTCGAGAAATTCGCGTTTAATTTAAACTATCGTTAATTCTGACATTTATAGATATTTAGATAATTATTATATACTAGCAGTAACAGGCGGCTTTGCACGCGTTTTTTTAAATTATATTAAAGAAGTATAAAATTGTAAGAGGATGTACAATCACAGAAATTTTCTATCAAAAACAATTGTAAGCACGACACACACCATCTTCTGTAACAAGTACATTAGATATACAATCACTAACAGTGTGCCGAATGGGATTTACCATCAGCAACATATTTGGAACTTTAACCCATACTGGGTTAATAAGCCCCTCAGTGCTTAATTACACTATATAAGATAATAATGAAAATTTCAAGCTATACATTCATCTTAGGCAAAAACTCAGAAACTAATTTCAGTTTTGTGATCTCTGTAACCTGTATTCAGTCTAGAATAGTTTGCAATGATTGTAAAATGTTTTTGTTTATTGAATCATTTTGTTTTGTATGTCATATGATCAATTGTTAGTTTTCGTTTTACCTATCTCGTCGTTTACTATTTTACCGAGTCGTCCTCTTGACTGTACATCTACGATTTACGTAGATGTATACGATTTTATAGGTCGTTATGATTATAGCGACAGTTATATTATTGCGAAATAAAGTTTAGTTCGTAAATTTTGATTGAGTTGTTACGTAGAAAAATTTATTAAGTGTGGATATCTAAAAACGGCGTTCAGTTCAATTTATCTAGTTTCGCCAATGATCTAGAACTAGAAAAACGAAAGCTATCTAATTAGTTTATTAATTTTAAATCGGCATTTACTTTTTTAATTTCCTATACCGCAATTTTATTATTTATTGCGCGCCTACGTTGCATGTAATGTCTCATAAATCTAGTATGCATAACTAGGTAACAAAAGTCCAAATCATGAGCCTAGAAACACAACGTTCTCCGAGTTGTATCATTAGCGACTTCAGACTTGTTGGCTAGATGGAATTCTCGGTCGTGTAGACTCGATATAACCTTTTTCGATGTCGTCAGTAAGTTCTTAGTAAATTAGTTCTTATCAGATAATAATCTAATTGACCGTACCTTCTGCTTCCGAAGGAAATCTCACCCTACCTCTCGATTAGTTGAGGTGCACCTCAAAGTTGTATATTAGTACAATTCCTATATATTCTATTCTTAAATGACCTTCCACGGTTCACCGAGATCGAGGCAGAGTCAGAGGCGGACAATCTGTATATCTAGGTATGTAATTCACTCTTTTTAATCCTCCATCTCTTGATAGTATCGGTTCATATTCTATTAATGTATCAATAATACCTTTAAATAACGACGAGTGGTAAAAATTGATTTTTACATGGGTTATAGAAATAAAAGAACATTTAATTTCTTTATACAATTTATCACATTGCATATAATTAGTCCTAAAAGAAAATTTCACGGTGTTCATAAGTTAATCATACAAAACGGTTATCATTATGATGACACTTTTGATGATAATTTTTAATGACTTTTAAATTAATTTCACATAAATTATAATAGCAACAACAAATATTCAGAAAGTGGTATAGGATTCTTTAACACAAATAAAATATATAATCTGAAACTATGAACAGTTGTTTATCGTTATACATTCTTTGAGCCAAAAAGTTAAACGTGTTCACAAAGTCTGGGATATTATTAAGATATTTAGAAGACGGCGATTATTAATGGGTTAACAAAAATATCGAAAGAAATAATGTAATTAAAAAAATATTTTAATAAAATTATTTGCTTATTCAACAGTTGTCAATGAAATATTTATATAAAATCATCACGTTTGCTTATTATATAAACTAAATACTTGTATTCATACAGCAAGTGATTTTAGCGTGCAACTATTAAATCGATTTTGTTCTTGTGACAGCATACACCCGCGTATCTGAAAGTAAATTACCATACTTAGGTTAATATAGATATCTTTATATGTAAATTTTTTCCGTACATGTGTTTGTCACTGAATTCCTCCTAAGCCCTTTCCTTCCTTCTTCTTCCTTCTTTTCTGTCATAAATCGAGGTTACAAAAACGTGAGCAGTCTAGAAAATTTTCTATTGTTTTATCCTATTGTGTATTTCGTGGTATTCTCGAACAGGCATTCGTATGGAAATGGGTTTCATCACTTCAATAGACAGTTTCAATGTAAGGGAACAAGGGTTGGTAGTTGCAAATTTCGACACTATCTAAAAAAAACTCACATAATTTTAAGTTGAAAATCTGCTTCAAAAACCTCTATTCAAGGTATAATATTTCATCATTCTTTTCAAGATTATACTTGCATTGTACAAAATACCAAATATATTTCTACAAATACTAGGAAAAAAATTAAACAATTACCCGCCGTCGACGATACAGTAGTTTGTTTTATACAAATCAGCGGTGATTTGGCGAGCTTCGTCGCAGCGAGTCAAGTAAACGCAAAGTCCGTCTCCTCCTGAGACTGCATTAGAACAGTTTGTATCACCGGTTGACGCTTTTGGTGCCTGTTAGAAAATAAAACATTATTCAAAATGTTACTAATAACAATTGGAAATAATATACAAACAATTTTGTGCCATTCGTACTGTTTATTTACACTAGGTACGTCTGAAGCTTATTTACCCTTTCTGGCTCCTTTAACGTTCCGTCGGTAAATTAACCGTAGGTAGGGTTTAACTGAGATATACCCACGTGTAACATCCGCTACAGCCTTACACTAAATTTTAGATTTGGTTTCGCTTTCATCTTAAAAGCGTCAATAAATCCGTACGTGTCCTGTATGTAAGTACTAAAACACCTTTTCAAGAAACAAGTCTCTTAAACTTACCCTATTTTGTAAAGACCCCCTTAATATTAGTATTGATATATTATATACAAAGTGTTATTATTAAATCTTACTTGACTGTCTCGTGTCAGATTCAAGATAATGGTCTCGTTGGTTTGAAGAACGATGCTATCACTTGATAAGTTTAACAAGCTTGCGGCCCATGCGAATGATTCCAGGTGATATGTCTCTAATCCTAGAGGCGGTGTGGTCGAAGACAACGATGGATCCAAAGACATCGGTGGAATAAAAGGTGTTGTAAGTATGTAAGATACTGTAAATTGAAAAAAGTACATGAGCTAACTGGCTCGGTATTAGAGTCGCTTTCGCTTTACCAGCCATCTTAAAGAAAAATATAAAAATAAAATGTAACATGCTTTCAAAAGTTCCATATTTTTGTGACAATATAAAAATGCTCTTCCTCCCTTGGTTAGGTCATCGATGCGTTAATATGGATGGATATCAATATGACCATAATAGGTTACGTCGTCCAGAATTTACACAAACACGCACCGATATTAATATCATACAAGTACATATGTTGTACATACATAAACGGAGCCAAAGATCTCTCCTTAAAATGTACAAAGAAGCTATATACATACAAGCAGAATTAAAAGTCCGGTGAAGCTGTTAAGACCTTGCTAGGTCAATAGCGTAGTCAGTACGAGAAAAAAAAACTTGTCATAATTACTCATCGACATGCAATTCGTTATTCAGCTGCGGTCTAATAAATAGCCCTCACAGAATTTAGAAATATAATAAATTAAAATACTATGAATAAGTACTCTTCGCAACGATAGTATGTTATAGACTAACTTAAATAAACCCGACCAAAATACAAAACCCTGGATAATTATTATGTTATTTAAGCAAAATAGACTACTGCGTTTATTAGTATATATATTTACACATGCATAAGAGAAATAAAGACAGAAGAGAATATAGTGTATCATGCATATACATAAACTTACAATATGTATTCATTATACTTATAATAACAATTATTGTTTGTATATATTTTACAAATAATCTTAAAGTGCTATTATTTTACAGGAAACGTTTACACTAAACTAAAATCATTATAGGTATACGCTAACGAAAAATCATACTAACATTCATAAAACATGTTGAACAATGCTTAATTGGCTTCTATTATGATATTAAACCCGTCGATATTATAGACTTATTACAATAAAATACGACGTAAAGTTTTGCAAAATGTTTTTTGTTTCACGTACCTGGTCGTTTACGATGAAGCAGGTTCACATGACGCGTAGCTGGTGGCAAATATCCAGATGCGTAATGAGAACTAGATCCTAACAAAAAAGTTGGTATACCAGGTATTTAAGTTTATCTTTCCTCTAGTCCTACCAATATAGAGTTCATACAACGTATTTTTTTTCCTGTGTGATGTAAATTGAGACTCGATTTAGTGCGTGTAGTTTGTATCTAACTAACGAAGGCTACATGTAATATGTTTAATGTTTGTGACTTACTTTAGTGATGTTAATTTACATCGTGAGGGATTTTATTATTTGGTTGTTTTTTTTCTGCGACGTTTGCCTTTATCTAATATTCTCTTGTAGTGCTGACAAAACCTCTAATGTATCGAATAATCTAATCTAATGTATTATAATGTGTAATCCAATGTATCTAAACTATGTAAAATTAGAATATTTCTTAGTTCCTTATCAACAAAACAATGTGCATCTGTTTTTCAAACAGTATAACTTAAAATACAACTTTGATTTTTTAGTTATTTCTGATAACTAGTTGTTGAAATTCGACCAAATTTCATTAATTTTGAAGTTTCAATATTAGTGATTAATTGATTACACTAAAGATAATCAATATCTACTAAAAAAATAAATAAAGAAAATTGGTTGAGAAGTATAGAAGGCCGATGCATCAACTTGACTGTTATGTCTCTGCCTATACATAAGATAATATTTCGATGAGTTTCAAATCACAATCATTGTGATCTTTGTGGCAATTTATTTACTACTTCACAATCATAATTACGTTTATTGTCATATAGTATCATAATAATTATTACTAGTAGTACCATTCTCACCTACAAACTAGCGCCGGCAAAGTCAAAGTACTGAACGAGAAGCCATCTTCTGTGTTTTTAATTACGCTGTTATCATATTTGCTTGGTTTTTATCAGAAAAAGCTTACATGTGGCCTTGATGCTACCACAGTACTGGTATATTTTATACTAAAAATGACTTTGAAATTGTTACTTTTCTGGGACGCGCTGTCTAACACGGAAAATTTACTTATTTTTAGTACTATAAGTAGACTAGTATAGACAGATACAATATATATTACAATGAAGAATATACAGAGCGTAAACAGTCTTAAATACAGTTTACGGGTTGAATTAATATAAAAGCGTGGTTAATAAAGATAGACTACCGTTTTAGTTTAGTCATTCCTTATATAAATAATCTACCAACAGTTTTCATGATTGTTAAAAGTGCATTTGAAGATTAAAGATGGTCATCTATTTACAAATAGAAGTTAATATTCTAAGTTTTATTCAATAGTTCTTTATTTAATTTTATTTCTATACAACTAAAATATTATAATGTCTATTTCCTTTTTTACAATATTAAATAGGACAAGAGTTTATTTAATGAAGTTTTCAAAATGCTCTTACAGGATATCAAACTATTCGACACATACAAAATATATATTCATATACCTATAATAGATGCAAACATTATGAATCCTTACAAGTATAAGGCATTCCCTGAATTGTATGGTTAATCATAATATTAATAAATAAAAACTTGAGAGGTGTCAAGGGACACCCGGATGGAACGAAGTTCCTTTCGATTAATTACTGAAGTAATTGTAATAAAATTTTATCTTTTTAAGTTATAATAATATTTTTTTTATTATTAACAAATATAATGTTATATAAACTTAATCAGTAGGCTCAATTTTCGTAATAATTGGCTTGTGGTAACTGAAGTAGGAAACATATGTTTGGGATTCTATTTTATTTAAATTATTATTTATTATTTACAAAAAACCTGTATACACTCAACAAAAATAATCGTCGCGACACCACACTGTTCAGTGCGAAATAAAAATGAAAATATCTGGCTTGCTTTCTATAATAGAGAGAGAGAGAGAGACAGACAGAGAAACATGCGACGCCGCACAGCTTACAATAGCTTACTATAGCAAAATGTGTCGCTACAACTTTTCGTAAGAATTTTTTCCGTCTAGCCCCCGTTCACAACGCGCGATAAGGAACTTCGTTCCAAAAAGTGAAAACATTCTACAATGTAAATAAGCATAAAAAAATACGAGAAGCCATGCGTCCTTACCTGTCATGCTTTTGTTTTCCACCAGAAACAAGACTTTATCGCGTTATCAAAAGATTAATGCACATGTAAGAATTAAATATGACTCTCGCGTTCACCGTACAAATCTATCCAACCGCTTATGTTAGTTCAAAATATGCTCACCATCTTCCTCATCGACTTCGTAATCGGCCTCTGCTGTATCAACGTACGAATTCAACGAGACGGCTTGAAGCGGCGACATAAACAATTGGTGAGTTGCTAGAAATATATGTTCGAAAAGGGTAATACAATATTATATAACAATTAATATTGTATCTGTACAACGCAATGCTAGCATTTTTAACGGTTTCATGTTCTAATTAAAAATAAGTACTGTTATAAATTTTACTTATTTACTATATTGCAATTTAACTAAACTACTAAACGGTTTTTTTACCTAACAATGTGGAGAAAATATTGTTTTAGAAAATAAGCTAAAGCCGCCAGGATCCACAGCATCTTATAGAAATAATCGACCAATATTCGTAGATAAGAATGCATATTTACTCTAGACAGATCCGCTAAAAAGCCTTTACATCAACACGAGCAACAAACAACACAACAAACTAGCTTTCTGGTAAACCTTTTTATAGCATTGAATTTGATGAAAATTTAAGTATAATTTCAAAACAATAAGATCTACCGATAGATTTACTATACTACATCGACAGTCGTCATTTAATCGTCGTAAAAATGTGCTATAGTATAATGTACATTGTCCGGTTTCTGACTCGACACGTCGTGTAGAAAGAAGACCGAGATAGTCGGCCAAGTTCGATTTCGTATAGTGTTATTGTCTATCGCAGTGATAGTAAGCGCTGTGCGATAGATATAAGAGTTTTGCTCTACAATACCGAAGCAAATCGATCTTAGCTGGACGACTCACTCTTTTAATCGGCGTCCCAAATCAAATGCCGAATACTGTACTTAAGCGTAGAGTCACGTAGGTATATAGGTAGGTAGGTAAGAAAACCGCGTATGGATTAAATGGCAAAAATATGGTTTCTTTGTTTAGATTTTTAGTGACAATGATTTTAATTAAAATGTTTAGTTTGATTTATAGTCTGTGAGGTATTAGAGCGAAAACAAGCAGCAAACATAATATACTTGTAACAAGGTACTGTATTGTTTATGGAACTATGTGATTACATGCAGTTTTTGATGATGGTGATACAAGATTCAATGGATTCATACATGATTATATAACGCTATAACTATTATAAATAGACGGTGTTAAAATTATATATAATCCGACATGAGGCAAAGCCATATTGTGTGGGAACACAATATTATTGAACTGGCTGATTGGTCGGTACCATAGACCCTTACTAATGTAGTAGGTACCTCACTAATTGTTTCTGAAATAATTCTTAAAATTCTTCTTATAGTTTCAAAGCTTGAGTATACTAACGTTGGTGAGAGTTACCTGCTTAGATGGGTACTACATACACCATACAAATACACTAAATAATAAAAAAGGGTTCAAATGAACTTTTAAACGGCTATTCAATTAATCGACATAAAAAATACTATAGTTCTTCACTTCCAAATGCACATTTAACAATCATGTAAATCCTATCTTTAAGCTCAAAGAAAGGATTAAATTTGAAAGTAATATACTATAGGAAAGGACAGTTAAAAAACATCTACACTCATTAATAGTGGTATATGTAGTTGCTATGTAATATCAAAACCAAGAAACACACCTGAAAGTCCTGAATAACTTGAATATTGTGTTCTAATATCTACGAGACTTGTAGGATACGAATGACTTGCATACGATGCCATTGGAACTGCTTGCCCCCGGTAAGCTGTAAAATATGATAATTTCTCTGTTGTCTTATATTTATCGTGTGTGTGATGGTTTCGTACAGAAATATTCTTCTTATGTAACAGAAAAATGTAAACTTGCGCAATTATTTAAAAGGTATTGAAGCTTATTCAAAATTAGCAAAGTCTTTTCAGAAGCAATTACGACACTCCAAGTGGTTGGTAGACATAAGTAGAGTCGTAGACGCGTCGATGATACGTAGATAAAGTGGAGAGTACCTGGGTGACCGAGCCTAGCTCGGTTCTTTAAAAACATTAAATAATTTAAATTAAAATAATCTGTCTGCCTTATTAAATTAACATTTGTTTACAAATATATATATATATATATATATATATATATATCTCTTCTGCTGTCACTCAGATTTGAATTGGATGGGTGTTACACGGACCGATTCCCTTTGAGCTATTTTTGTTTTGACAGCGACGACGAAATTTACCTTTATATTCTAGCTATATTTTTTCATTGCCTGAAAACTCAGTTAAAAAAGTTTTCTATGAATAAAATCTAGCTAGATCGATTTATTGTCGCCAAAACTATCTGCAAACTAAGTTTCTCGGAAACAGATAACGCTGTTTCCGAGATCCTGAATATATACAAATATAAAAATATACAAGAATTGCTCGTTTAAAGGTATTAGATATATTTCCATTTTTTTATTGATAGCAGATATTTTTATTGAACTATAGATTGTCAGTAGATACCGAACAAAAAAAAAATGAAGATCTTCTTCTTCTTCTTCTTACCCTTATCCCACCTGAGTAGGGTCGGTACAACATATTTGTCATGATGTGATGTATGATTTGGCTTAATTTTTACGATCGGCCGCCTGCCTGTCATCAACCCTCCTTGGGATTATTTTGTTGTACCACTACACAAATTTTCTGTAGGCTTTAGTTTAGACTGTTTCCGACGACTGCATTTTCGTCTTATTTTCAGTTGTCGCGGTTTCAGAGTTATAACAGTACTTTCAACTACATATGTTATTGTGGCACTGATTTCGTACAAATTTTTCGGATTAATTACTCACTGGTTTTTGTTCAACAAAAACATTTTGTTGAAGATCGTTTGACAAAAAAAAAAGTTAGTAAATTGTTTTGTTTATACTGATGTGCCTGTTATATATAGATAAAGAAACATATTTTAAATCATTCTTGCACCGACGCGTGATCCGGTGAAGCTGTTAAGACTGTGCTAGGTCAATAGCGTAATCAGTTAAAAAAAATATCTTGCACCGACGCGTGTACATGGTATATTATATAATGAATATGTTCTTGTTGACGTCACAAAAATAGCAGTTATGTTATCCAATATTGATAACAAAGGTTAATTATTTTCTTTAATTGATCCATTAATCGTATCAACATCATCAAAACCTAAATAAAACATATCTACAATTAAATGTTTGCTGCCTTACCATGCGACCAAATCATAATAAATGTTTTCTTTTTTTTCTTATATTCAGTTTAAAGGTGTTTTTTTCTAATTATTTGTACGGAAATCTTTTTATGGAGAAAGGCAGCATAAAATGCTTTTACACAGCATAAAATGTTTTTTTTATAGAGTCCAGGTAACTAGATTATCACTCCACATGAAATATATCCTATGCAAATACCATTTACTCATAAATGACACTTCAAAATATTATATGAATTGGCACCTAAAGAACTCGGGTTATGTCAGCGGGTTGTAGATCTTGGTACCCATTTGGTATTCAGCATAATAACATACAGAAAAAATAATGTTTTTTTTTTGTACGGAAAAAATGAACTTTTGTAATTCTTCTAGAAAAATGTTAAGTTGGATTTAATAATGTTAAGTATCAGTTAAATATTATGTATTATTAGGCATTTAAACTGAATCAAGCAGCAAACAGCAGATACCTGTAATCAGGTATAATATTGTTTATGTAATCATATAATTACATGAAGGCCTTGATGATGACGATACAAAGTTCAATGGTGCTGACATGTATGAATAGATAACGCCATGATTATTAAATATAGACAATGTAAAAATTCTAAATAATCTGTAAGGAAAAGGTATATAAACTGAATTATTTTACTGGGTGAATTATACCTAATTATCATAATGACAATAGTATGTTGAAAAACTTTCAACTTTGGACACACCAAACGTTTTAAAATAAAAACACCTACAATTAACTGTCTTCGCACAATGTTTTAGTGATTTTCTCCTTCCTTTAAACATATACAAACAAGTAAACAAAGATTGTAACTTAATTAACCGTGAATTAAGGCAAGCAACCATCACTAGGTGGTTTTTATGTTCGACCTACGAGGTTACTGAAAATATTCTGGATATCCTGTTTTTCAAACCGACTACACTGTTAGCCTGGCATGGAGGCCTTTACAATTTCACGGGACTACATTTCGAATATCCCGTCATAACCGTAAATTAAGGCAAGCAACTATCACTAGGTGGTTTTTATGATTGAGCTAC